>VRLP01003521.1:0-62974 GCA_009660295.1 Lophius piscatorius | reverse complement strand
TGAGAAGTGCGTTACAGTAATCCAGTCAGGAGGAGACGAACGCGTGGACCAGCTTTTCAGCATCACTCAAGGTGAGTGAAGAACGGAGTTTCGAGATATTTCTGAGATGGTGAAAGGAGATCTTGCAGATGTATTTGATGTGTGATTCAAAAGTGAGTTGAGGGTCAAATCTTACGCCGAGGTTGGTGACTGATGAAGAGAGGGGAATGTCGTGACCAGAGAAGGTAATGCTGGTTATGGAGGAAGACTGGGTCTGATGTGGGGTGCCAATTAAAATAGCTTCGGTTTTGGAGCTGTTCAACAGGAGAAAGTTGTTTTCCACCCACACCTTTATCTCCTCCAGACAAGGGGAGATGATGATGACGAAGAGGATGGATAGGCTGCGGAGGAACATATGTCAGTTAGCAGATAGCTAACCAGTCAGTTAGCAGTTGTCATTATACAGATCAACCCCACCTGGAATCGTCATAAACCATTTTTTTTGATTGTTTTAAAATGTTATACCCCTTATACCTTAGTGTGACAAACAAATGGTTTGATTTTGGGAAAGGTCAGTTGTATATATCCGACACTAGAGGTAGCTTTACCGCAAAAGTTTTTTGGGCCATGAATTCTCAACCGTTTGTCCAATTTAGTCCAAATATCAGTTTATTTTTTTTACAAAAACATTGTTTTTCTGACCTAAGCTCTGAACAGTTGGTTCAATTTAGTCAAATGTGTTCTCACAAGAGGGAGCTTTTAAATGAAAAAATACTGTGTTTTTTTTAATATAACTTCACATTTAATTCAAGGAGTTCAATCAGGGGGATTGTTTTTTCAATACGGAGGATTGGGGTCTTTTCGAGGATACACCCTTGCTGTCAGCGACAACAGCGTGGGCCTTGTTTACAGGTACAGTCTTTACATTCACTTTGTAGCTGGCATTACTTTGTAACTGTTCTATGTGTGTTTTTTTCATAATAAAGTCTCCAAAAAATGATGGCTGTCAAAGAGAAAAAGAAAAAACTTTATGGGTGGGCCTGGAGGCCTGAACCCACCGACTTGTATGGCTGTCCTGCCCTAAACAACGGGATATATATGTCTTCTGTACATCACTTTGAATTATTAAAATCGATATGTAAATCCCCATAAAGACTAAAAGAACTAAAAAGGTTAAGGTTACTTTCATTAACGTGGCATTATGTGTGAAGTCTGGACCAATCACAGCAGCCCAATTTACGTTGGTCCATCCAATGGAGGTTGATCAGAGTGTGTGGGACTCTGTTAAAAATATTCTATGACACTGTGGTGGCATCAGCGATCATACGCTGTGGTCTGCTGGGTTGGAGGAAACACAGAGAGGGACAGAAATAAAATCTACAGGCTGGTCAGGAGGTCCAGCACTTTGATGGACTCTCACCTGGACTCTGTGGAGGAGGTGGGTGAGAGGAGAATGTTGACCAAGCTGACATCCATTCTGGAGAATCCTCTCCCCCCCTACATGAGACTATGGAGCTCTGAGCAGCTCCTTCAGCTGCAGTCTGCAACAACAACAGCCTAAGACAGAGGGATGCCGCAGGTCCTTTGTCCCGACTGCAGTCAGACTGTACAACAAATCTCTGCGAGACTGTTGTGTCTGAAACTCTGTAACCAACCGTTCATCTACCTCAATACAGACCATGTGTGTATCTGATAATACATCCACTGACTACACATCGTACTAGTTCCTCTAATTGCATTTTTGCATCTGCACCTGGACTATTTTAATTCATATTTAAATACGCCATCGGAGATAAGACTCTTACCCTTTTTCCCTTTTCTTTATATTATGTACTTCACTCCTTTATTCTAATGCACATGTACATGTGAATTTTCTATTTCCTAATTTTATGTCCTGTGTATGTACAGTATGTATATATATATATATATATATATATATATGATAATATAATATAAATATAAATATTTATCTAAACATGTCTATAAGATGCCCTATTGTATAGTATGTATTACTTATTTGTCACCTTTAGAATGTTGGAGCTGCTGTAAACAACTAAATGTTCCCTTTGGTGAATTAATAAAGTAATCTATCTATCTATCTATCTATCTATCTATCTATCTATCTATCTATCTTTTAAGATCCAGTTATAGGTTCTAACAAAACACTGAGATTGAGATCTTTTCTAACCCCAAACCTATGACCGGTTTGTCGTGCAATTGTTTTATCTCTAAAGAATAAGTAAATAAGTAAACCAGTAAATGGTCTAGTGTTTAATCATGATTAAAACAAACCTATTTTTTGTGATTAAAATGTGTAAATTTATCATAACACCCCCCAAAAGTTGGAACTATAAACCTTCATGTAAATGCGATAACTCAAAAGCTATCTCATGGATCATTTTTAAATTGTATATCCCCATAGACCTTAGTATGATGAAGAGCTGGATAGATTTTGGGAAAGGTCGGTTATGTATTTTTGATACTAATTTCTAAACCATTGGTCCAATTTAGTTCAAATTTATCACACATTAACTGACCTGAAGATATCTATCTTGTATATAAGATATTTTATATGTATTTACTTTAACAGTTCATATTTAACTCACTAGGGGGACCTTGCTTACGGAAAACACTGTTTGTGTTTAATTTGAAGCGGTCAATCATGGGCACTGCCTGCTACAGTACAAGGCAGGGGATCAGGGTTTTTTCAGGGATATACCCTTGCTGTTGGGGACGACACCATGGGCCTAGTTTGGATATCGTTTTATAGAAAAATTGAGCAGCCGACTGAAGCCTATTGCTACCGACCGCGGTCATAAGGTGGGGTATATCACTCCAACTACATTGCAGTTGGAGTAGAATATTGAGTACCTTTTGTTGGTGTTCGTTTATGTGAATTCGTAAGCCTGACAACACTGAAAGTTAAACCGGATTTTAATAAGATATTGTGCAAAGGCTGGCAGGAGGAAGGAATCTTCATATCGGTAGTGATTAAGTTCTTTTTTTTTCTTCAATTAATCCGACCGTGGTTAAGCCATGACCCGTCATAAATCCCACCGGAACAATTCTGTGACCCCCTCATGCCACACCAACCAGAGGCGGAGGAGTGAATGATGTGATGATGTTGCCATGGCAAGATTCATACATTTTTTTTTGCTGAGGTTTGCACTCTGTGAGTGCATCAGGGGACCCACACAGGCATGGGTAGACTCCACAAAGAGATGCCCCAAGTCAGGATTTGACCCCACTACTTCCTTGCTTTGAAGGTTATACAGCAAACTTAGATACTTGAATAATTATATACTTAGAAAACAGATTAAAAGATTCCAAACAGTTTGCCTGATGTAAGCAGTTCTCACAAGAAGTATCATGCACACCCGAAGCAGAGATGGGAAAAAGCCTCTTTCTATTCCCAGGATGCAAGGAGATGGGGCAAGAGGGGGGTTTGCTAAATGATGAGCTCCTACAACTTGATGACTAGTGAGGATCATTGATGACTTCAAAGATGTGTGGATCCAGGTCACCTGCATGACAGATTATGCATTAATGTGCCCTGAATAAAGGAGAATCTGCATTGATCCATATCTACTTAGGCCGTCATTCAACACCAGCATATTATCAAGAACAATATGTCTCATCAATTCACCAGTAGTCACCCAGAATTAAACAGAAGCTATTACTTCCAGAGCAGAAAATAATATCAGCTTTTGTGACAGACAACATTTGGTATCCCGAATTCTGAAAGCTCATGTATCTCCAAACGGTCCTCGGTTCCCTATTTTGCATAATTGTTGGAAAATCTTCCACCAGGATACCTTCCTGGCTCTTCAGCATCTTAAAATTAAGCAGTGGAACAAGTAGATTTTCTTATCTAGTACTACACTTGATAAGTGCACAAAACTTTGACCTCTGACCTAATCCCTTCCTATAAAAAGTCAAGAACTTTTCATATCATGACTGTTGTTTTATGTGGATTTGGTGTGTAGGCTGCCAATTTGGATATTAAAGTTAACCTTGACCTGAAGGAACAACATCATAGTTTACCCACAATACACCAGTCTGTCACAATCATACAATTGCCATGGAAAATTGCGTATACAGGTTCATACCTGTCTTTAAATGATTAAGTCCCTGATGATTTAATACCATATTCCCGTATTATATTTAGGCTGTTTTTAACATATTTTGAATGAATTGATATAAAACAAGCAACATTTTGGAGTTGAAAACCCTACCAGCTATATTACAATTATATTACATGTTGAAGAAATGCAAATAGAAAAAATATTACTTTGTTGTCCTAAGTTAAAAAAAAAGTCAAGCTTATTTGCGATTCAGTGAGAAAAAGTGTTTACTATAAATATGATAACTTTTATGAATTATATATTATTATATACTATATTTATGTTATTTCATAAAATGATATTAAGTAATTTCATAAATGTCTTCCATGTGATCCTTTCAGTCTATTTTTTTTTTTATATTGCCCATAAAGTTATTATTAGGGGAAATGGTTCTTGGTTCTTATGGGTTAACTAGGCCACGATGTTTTCCCTGACAGCAATCTAGTTGCTACTGCAACGCTTAAACTTCCCGTGGGGATTAATAAAGTTCTTTTCTTCTCTTCTCTTCTCATCTAAAAATCTCCCCATATTGAGTTGAATATGAAATATTAAGGTAAAAATAAGATATAAAGGATAGGAGAGGATAGATATTCTCAAGTCAATTCATGCGCAAAATGTTGACTACATCAGACCAAAGATTGGGAAGTCTTTGGTCCGTTTTTTCCATAAAAATCTCATATTCTTTTTTTTCCATAAAAACCTCCTCCTAGTGACTAAAAAATGATGATAAATCTCCACGAGTTGATTAATATGCACCCAATCTTGAGTAATTTGGACCAATGGTCAGGAAGTTATGCCTGAAAAAAAGTGATTTTCTAACAAAAACCTCCCATTGTCATTCCTACAATGGGAGGTTGTAGGAATTTAATAAATTCCTACAGCCTCCCATTGTCATTTCTAATGACAATGGGAAAGAAAAACATGACATTTGCAAGTTTGATCTTCTTGACTCGATTAGTATGCAACAAATTTTGACTAAATCCGGGCAAACGGTTGAGAGAGAATTTGACCCCCCCATCAGCGGGAATATACAACCAACGTTGTTGTAAAAAAATCAATCCACTTCTTCCCTGCGCTTTGTTGTATGTGGTTAAAAAAAATGTGAAAATCATCGATGAAACATTTTTTGAGGTATTGCGTTTACGCAAAGTTTCTGCAGTGATGATAGCGGCATTGATGACAATTCTATAATATCCCCCTACTTTTTGGAGATACCATTACAATTCCTTTTAAAAAAAAAAAAATTCCCGTCAACAGATTGTCAGACTGAAACAGGTACTAACAAATTCTGCTTCAGGTATAAGTGCATGTAGAGGGATGTGCACGGACTAAAGCATACGCTGTAGAGAGACGGAGGCAGAGTTAAGGTATAGATGGCAGCTGCTCAGAGTTGGCTGAGCACTGGGACGCTGAGAACAAAGACAAGTTCAGCCCAGATTCTGCACTGGGACTTCATTCTGTTGATGGGAAGTGTTTCCTTTCCCTCCTCTATTACCCAGAGGTCTTAATTAGTTAGGTTAATCATGCACTGCTGTAACTGTCTGCTGTTGTTTCTCCTTTTCATCTATCATTTCACTGCCTAAAACCAACCTGTAGCGAGGCACTGATACACCCCAATTCCCTAATATGATTGTTCCATCGCTCCAATCTTCCCTCCCTGCCTGCATCTGCTTTATAACCTTCAATTCCAGCTTCCAAGGTTCCTCCTACCAAACACAGTGTACCTACGCTATTTTGTTTTTACAAGCTTACATGTCACACATTCTTGTTTTTTTCGTGTATAAAAGCTCCAAGTTAAGCCCGTGGCACAAGAAATGAGACGAGAAGATCACTAATCAGGAGTCAGTCTGTCAATTTTGCTGGGAATTTTTACAAGCTCTTATAACACTGATTATTTTATCGTAAAAGCCAAAACATCCATGGATTAAATCTTCCACAGGGCACTTGTAATCACGAGTTGTTTATGAAAGAAAAATTATATTCAGTTTCAGGAGGTGTGCTCCCTTCGATTGAGTTTAATTTAATTTGTGATTTGATTATCAGGTTTTAAATTTATTAAATCTGTGGAAAGCTTTGAATATTTATTATTATGCTGTTGCTATTCTGATATTTAGGTGAAATCAAAAGGAATGCTCAACAAGTCTTTTTATTTTTCTTTCTTAATTAGCTTATATATATATGTTTGTATATATATATTTATTTTTTTTAATCTGAAGCTCATCAGGAACCTTTACATCTTTTCTCCTCTCTCCTGCTGTCGGCTCTTTTTCCAGTGTGAAATGTTTGCCTCCCTCTTCCACCCTCATTCACATCCTCATCACCAGTGCCCAGGTTGAGCGCAGCAAAGTCCACTCCTCATCACATCCACATCTTCAGCCATTCTCTTTATCACCCAACCAGCATCTCTGTCTCTTTCTGGGGGGTTAAGGTGTTCCTGTACTCTACTCATGGTTCCACCTCCCGTCTTTCACAGCTCCAGCTTCATCGCCAAAGACACATACTCTTCATCTTAATTATTCAAAAGGCCATAAAAATATTATTCGTCACCTCAGAATGAAGTCTCTACTGATTTAAATTGATTTTTATAGGGGTTCTAAACACATATAGGAAAATTACAACATCTTAAACAAAGACTCTACTTTAGTTTTTACATATTGGGAGGATTTAGATGCTTTTTGCTTGACCTCTGCAAGGATGTACATAATTCCTCTGGGTTTTCCACCAAGGAAATGCATTAATAATGCATACTGAAGGTGTGGGGTTGGGGGGTGGGGGGATCTGAAAAGGATTTGTCTTTTATTACTATTATTATTACTTTTATCTATTGCTCTAACTAAACCTACTGTATGAGGGGCACAGCGTAATGTAAGGAGCTTTGAAAGGCTCAGACTTTGGACCCTTTACTAAAGCTCAACATGCTTCTATTAGATCAGAAAAGTAATTACTGTTTTTCTTTTGCCGATGACACCCTATTAAAAATTGAATTCATATCTGACTTTGGAAACAAAAGGTGCCATCTCTCACATCAACATTTTATTACCACATCAAGAAATTTAAGCAAGTGCTCATTGTCATTTTACAGAAAAGAGCTATGCATTAAAATACCTTCAGCCGTATGTACACTGTATTATCTGAGCCAGATTTCAGCCCGAGCTTGAGACTCGGTCTTTTTTATCATTATTGTTATTTCCTTGCATTTAGTTGCAATGATAAAATACGGAAAAATCCATCAGGTCGATTTTCTTCTGGTCACCTGTGGCTATATCTTCAGAAGACCAAGGAGCAAATTTAACAGATTGAAAACCTCAATTCACTATCCAGTCTTTTAAGAATGCTGCCCTAGATTTCATCAGCAATGGCAGCTGTTGAAAATGTCACACTAGTTTACCAAATCAGATCAGCAGATGGATGTTTTACTCTCACTGTTTCAAATCCCTCCATCTTTTATGTCTTTGAAACTTGGCACAATTTACCATTTGCTTGTTTACCATTTCTATTCATTAAAGTATAAACACAAATATTCACATAAACCTGCTTAAATACAATTTTAGATGAGTATAGACTGAGATGAGTCGAGTGGGAATAAAAATGGCAGCATTAGCATGAACTTGTCACGGTATAAGAAGGGTTGCCTATTTTTTTTCCTTCCACTTAATTACCCAAATGTCTTAATTAAATTGCAAAATAGTGACTTGGAGAGCCAATGCATTTGAACATGCAGATGCCAGAATCTGGCAACCCTGTTAGGAGGCACTAGGGAGTGATAATAGCTGGTGAGAGTGTGCAGCACATATGCTGGAACATCCAGTGAGTCTCTCTTTGTGGCTTTGCAGGTTTGGTTTAGGCTGAGGACATAGATGCAGAAGTGTTTCGGGTCTGTTTAGAGGGATAATTGTTATTTCCATTTTCTTTGGAAAAATTCAAAACAGCAAAATTTAATTATGCCAACGTTAGATTGCGTCCGAGTGCTGTTTTATTTAAATATTATATTTACTCAACCCTTACAAAAAGTAGTTTGTGAAATTTGTATTTTCACATTCAAAAATCTCAATCTCATATGTTTAATGAATAACTTTACAAGGACAGTCACTTAACACAGGTTATTCAAGGTTTAATTTTGGTTGATATTGTTATTTGAAAACCAACTGATTTAGGTGTTTAGGATTAGGTATAATTTGTTACTTAAAAATCTACTTTCTGGCCGTTCTCGATGTCTTTGAAGAAAGACTTTTCATTGTAAAAATGATTCTGTGAAACTTTGCTGATAGAGAGGTGTACATGGAAATTAGTTTGCTATCTATTTAATAACTAATTGTATGTGTAATTTAAGTATTTTCTATTTCCTTGGTTTGTTCAGAATTCTATAAAATGAATAAATAAAAAAAGAATAAATTGTCACAATACCTCAGATTAAACATGATGCCCTTGATGTGGTCTTTAATTTTGGCCCCTTCTGCGGTCAAGTTTGACGACCCCACACTAGGTGGCGTTTTTTACAGGTTTTTGGACATAACTTCCTAATCCTTGGTCTGAATTAGTCCAAATGTAGTGTATATGAATCATCTCAAGGAGATCTATCTTATAGAGACACACATTTTACTCTAGTAGTTCATATTTTACTCACTAGGGAGAGATTTTTCATGATGAAAAACACTGATTCCAAGACACTCAAGAATAATTTAATGGATGGTTTTCAAACTTTATATATAGACCCAAAAACAAGGAAGAACTGGACTGATTTTGGGAAAGGTGGGTTATATATTTCTAACACTAAAGGAATATTTATCTCCAAAAAGTTTTCAAACCATCATTTCTAAACCATTGATCCCTTTTAGTTCAAACTCAGTGCTTATGAATCGACTCGAGGAGATCTATCTTACATACATTATATTTTAATCTAACAGTGCATATTTTACTTTAAGCGGGCCTTTTTCGAAGAAAATACTGTGGACATAACATTTTATTTGAGGAGTTCAATTAGGGGGATTGTTTTTAAACGCAGGGGATTGGGGACTTTACGGTGACTGCTGTCGGGGCTGACAGCATAGGCCTAGTTATTTGTGAGAAAACTCCACATCCTGATTCACCTAGGGTTGGTTTAAATAAATAAAGCATTCCACACCAACTGTGCGAAGCAAATGAGTTTGTTTTTTTTCCTTTCACATTTTAATGGTGTCTGTCTCTAAGGGGGGAGTCCTGCTGGGCAGACCTGCTTCCTGATGGAGATGTAGCTTTGTGTGTTTTCGCATTCCAGTTCAATCGTGCCCTCGGATTTTTCATACCTTATTTTGGTCCAGTGTTTATTCGGGGTTAACAGTTTGTCTTGGATTGGATGAGAAACCAAAGAGTCAGGATGCCACCAGGTTGTCAGGGTGATGCCAAGCCATCCGCTCCTCTGAAGCTTCCAATCGGGAGGAAGGTGAGCGGGAGTGGAGGAGAAGAAAAGGAACAAAACAGCCCATTGCTACCTTGTGAATTATTTCTCCTCACCAACCAATAATTCCCAAATAGCTGACATCAAATGACAAAACATGAAACTGCCTTGGAAAATGTGAGTGGTGAGATTCACAATTTTCAGCAGGAGGCGACGTGTTTTTCTAAATAACCAAGTTCTACCAGAGATTCTGTATTACTCATGGAACCCTGGAGAGAATCCCAGATGGCAACACGTCAGAAGATCTGAGTCATCTGCTGTGGAGTTTCTAAAGGTCATTTCACAGGAAGAGGGACATATAAGACAGAGAAATAAAATTTAGCAGTAGCAATTA
Source organism: Lophius piscatorius (assembly GCA_009660295.1). NCBI lineage: Eukaryota > Metazoa > Chordata > Actinopteri > Lophiiformes > Lophiidae > Lophius > Lophius piscatorius. The sequence goes on along the minus strand of VRLP01003521.1, from coordinate 53,103 downwards.
TAGCAGCAGTGCATTAACTGAGCGATGTTTCATTTTAGACGTCTTGTCAAAAATGTAGTATGTCTTTTCTTGAAGGAACAATTTCATGTCTGTAAAAAAGGACATAAGGTACTTTAGCAGAAAATTGAAACAACATGGAAATGTCAACACATGCAATCACCTTTGATTGGCAGTACAGGGACATGAACTATGGTTCAGTCGGAAAACTCACCATTTAAATTGTTTATTATTACAGACACGGAATCTCAACTAAGCTCCGACACTGTCACCTCCTGAAGATGTTAGATAACACTTGACCTATGCCGTCGTCAATGACAGTCATGTCATATTCCCGAAAAGTCCCCAATCCCCTTCTTTGTACAAGCAATCCCACTGATTGAACTGTCCAAATTAAATGTACGGCTATGTCCAGAATATTTTTTAGTAAAAAACTTCGCCGAACCAAGTAGAATGTGAAGTATAAGATTACAATATACTACAATATAGATTTCCTTAAATCAATTCATAAGCACAAAATCTGGGCTACACCAGATTGGATCAATGATAGAGATGTGATGGCTAAAGCTCCCCCTAGTGTCAGAAATATACAACTGCCCTTTCCCAAAATCAATCCAGTTCTTTCTCGTAATATGGTCTATTGGGCTATATAGTTTGAAAATTAGCCATGAAATGGTTGTTGAGATATGTCTGGAAAAAAGTGTTATTTGAATAAAATAAAAAAAAAAGTCCCTTCAGTGAGCAAAATTTGAAACTAATAGAGTAAAATATGAAATATTCAAAATACATTTCTTTGAGTTGATTCATATGCACAGAATTTGGACTAAATCGGACCAACGTATGAAAGTTATGTCCAAAAAACAGTGTTTCTTTGTAAGAAGCTCCTCCTAGTGTGAAAATATGAGCTATTGAATAAAAATAATACATAAAAAAGATAGATCTCCTTTAAATCGATTCATATGCACCAAATTCGGACTAAATTGGACCAACAGTTGAGAAATTATGGCCTGAAACATTTGGACATAAGGTTCCACCTAGTGTTGTGAAAATACAAATGACCTTTTGAGTAATCGTACAACCACAAGGCATCTGCAGCGTAACATACGGACATAGATTCGGACGCGGCGATAACGATTCCATAACATCCCAGAGTTTTCGGGAATGAAGTGAGATAAAACTTTATCTATCCAATCAGAAATTCTTGTTTTTTTTTAAAAACATTCCTCCTCTTTTCTTCTTGCCTCCTTTCTTCTAACAGGACTAAAGCCAACTAAGCTCAAGATGGATTGTGAGATGTCTTTGTGCAGCCATGTCCCCGTGAAGAAAGTAACTTCTTCGTATTTTAACACATTCGTTTTATTCGCCAGTGATCTTTCATTAACCCATAACGATTGATTTCTTACTATCTTTCCTTAGCCACCTTCTCCAGCCAATTTGGCAGCCGAGGTATTTCCAGCTCCTTGGGGAACCGAGTGAGGATGCTCAGAAAGCCAACACAAGCTCATCAGAGGTCATCACATACTGAATCTTCATCAAGTACCACAATGAACCCTTTGTTGGCGAATGCTCAACAACTTTATTTTAGCTTTCCTTCCACAGAACATAGCCAACATGTACTACACTTTGCACAAATAGGTCATAAAATCAGTTCAAAAATATTTCCAAAAAAGTACATAGGATATAAGAGTTAAATATAACGTTGATGACCATTTCTATAGACGTATTAAACTAAAGCACAATATGAAAAACTGCTTAGCTCATACAACAGCAACATATCTGTCTGCAACAGGCCTGGGTCTCTAATCTGCCACTGTAGCACAGGAAACCAAACAGACTGATATTCATGCAGCAAATTCAAGGATGAAATGAAGAAAAAAAAAGTTTTATTATTTAAAACCCATTTCCATTTTGAATATCACATGTTGTTTCAGTTACAGCTTTTGTTTAACTAGAACTATGTTGTCGTCATCGACAGCAAATTTTGATACCTGAAAAGTCCTAATCCCCTGCGTTGTAAAAGTGTTTCCCCCCTGATTGAACTCCTCAAATTAAATGTAAAGCTATGTTCACAGTATCTTTTTTTAAGAGGCTCCCCCTAATAAGTAGAATATGAACTATTACAGTTAAACAAAATGTATAATAGATAAATCGCCTCGAGTCAAAATCATATAAGCCAAAATCTGACCAAAGATTAGGATGTTATGTCTGAAAAATTACATTTTCTCAAAATGCTCCTATTGAATAAAATATGAACTAAGATTGATCTCCTGGACTTGATTCATAAGGACCAAATTTGGACTAAATGGGACGAACAGTTGAGAAATAAGGGCCAGAAAAATTTTAGAAGTAAACTTCCCCCTAGTGTCTAAACTGTAAAACTAACCTTTCCCACAATCAATCCAGTTGTTCCTAGCACTAAGTTCTATGTGGATCTAAAATTTATAAATGATCCATGATATATTTTCTGAGTTATCCAGCTAAAAAGATGTATCGAAAGGACACCAACATCATATGCAGCAGCGGCAATGAAAATTTCAAAATGTCCCCAACTTTTCGTGTATATAGTGCTGTCAGTGACTTCGTCAGAGAAACAAAATGGTTGCTGATGAACATTTACTTCATAGTTAGGGGAAACATTAGAGTGACATTACTGCCCAGTTTGTCTCATTAAGAAGCACATGGGTACTGACGGCCAAAAAACATGGACTACTGAAGGCACTGTCCTTTAACAGTGAAAATGTCTTTATTGTCACTGAATGGTTACTTGAACAAATAAGATACAAAGTCCATGGGACACCGGTTGGATTTGATGTGTTTGGCAGTTTTTCCCAACTTGCTTACATTCCTAGGCCCAGGAATCTATACCGACAGCCAAAAACTTATAGTTGCAGAGGCTCGTTTGATTTTTTAGTTACAGAAGCTGAAGCTTGTCTGGTTTTTATTTTTATTTTCCAAAGGAAATGAAAACCAGACTTAATAATAACAACACTCGCATCTTCTGTTACCCCTCATTTTTACAACGGAGCAACCATACATCTTCACATCCCAAGTTGCTAGACACAAACAAGCACTGGCAGCATACTGTTGTGCTTCTATTTCGACTGCTTATTTCTTGATGTTTAGTAAGACTTATATTTTGATTCCTTTACTGTCTTGAAAGACACACTCACTAGCAAGCTAAACTGGGTATCAATTACCCCCATTGCACTCTGCAATCTCTATTTCTTCTGAGTTCCTTGCCACTGAGATGGAATAAAAGGTGACTTGCAGATATATGAAGTCGTGGTTCAGTGTTGAAGAGCACGGCAGGTAATAACGGGTGTAAAACTAATGTGGCAGAGGAGAACAATGGCAGGCAGGTCGCACACAGGCAATGTGATGACTGGCTTACGCAGAGAAAGTTTTCCCATCGTTAAATATAATCATCCTCTGTTCTCTGTGCACACTTAAGGGAAATTCCCCTGGGACTTCATTTGTGAGGAACGTGGCAAATTTTGCTATTTCTCTGATTTCCTGCTGTGTTTCTGAGCTGAACACATCCTGCTAAGTGTGGGAAATATTTATTGGACCACAGGGATTGAAATTCAAGAAAGGAATGCATTGATTACATGAAATAAAATTTTATATATATTTTTTTTTTTTTCATTTTATCTAAATGATACATACATAAAATGCATCTAAATTCAAGGTAGAGCATAAATGTTCATGACAATAAACAGTTAATTAGTTAAATGCAGCCGCTCTTGTTTGAAAGACCCTCTTCCCCTAAATGAACACAGAAATATGTTTCACTTAGTGCCAATTCAATAGATATGTCAGACAGAAATATTAACCATTTGTAACAGCAGGATTAAGAACGCCCTCAGTGAAACACACTGCTGCTTATAATTCTTGACAACAGAAAATGACACTTCCTTTTCTTCCAATAATATCAAAATGACTTAAAAATTATTATTATTTATATATAATAATATTATTAATAATAAATCATTTTTAGAGATATTGACAAAACTTTAGAACTAAACGACAGTGTGACCTTGTGTTTCAGTCTGTTCTTTAGTCTGAACACATGCTAGAGTTATGGTCTATACTTGTAATAATTTTTAGTTCCTTTAGTTTGTTGTTTATTCATTATGAAGCTGCACAGTTTGTTTTTTTTAACATCCAGGTAGATGCAATGCTCGTTATGAAGGACACTCCACTCAGACGCGGCTGAAACTGGTAATAGCTTTTAGTGCAGTTCAGCTTGTTATTCATACTTTTTGCCTATGTACAGAATTTGTGTATGAGTCCGTGCTGCGTAGCAACATCAACTCTCACAAACACAATTTACGGTAGCCTTCTTTGAACAACAGCAGCATCTTAGGAGCTCATGATATTAATTGACCTCGCCTGTTTGAGTGTTTATGTGCGTTCAAACTTATTGTTGTCCCTTACGTTAAGTGTGGAACACTGGACAAGTCTCATGCTCTCAACGTTCACAATCTTGGCTACGTACCATAAGGGAAAGATATGACGTGACTTTTCAAGTTTTTGAAAATTTGATCCTAGAAATAAATGGTTACGGCGGGAACAATACCAATACACACAATTAATTTCCACTATGCATGAAACAGGGGCCGCATTGAACCATTTATGAAAGCGATAAAGTCAACGCGTGTGTATTTATTCTTTTTTCCACAATAGGTTACAAAAATGACTTAATGCCTTCATAGCTTACACTTAAATAACTACACACACAGATAAGTCTTTGCTATTTAGGTGAACACAGAATCTTAAATAATTTGCCAGCTATTGTTTCAGTAAGATATCCTTCAATTAATTAGGTTTTGAATTGGCCTTTTTACTGTGCCTCACTTGAAGGAAAATTTAATCAGGTTGAACAGGAGGAGGTGTAGTGCTACTGTAGGTTGTGAAATGTGATCCTTTTATCTTCTCCTCCCATTAATCTAGCATCTACAACCTGAGAAATTAATACAAAGGACTCGCTAAATGAGAAGCGAAAATTAAATTAGGGCGAAACGTTGGCATTTGAGGTATGATTTTACTGTGAGCTGTGATAATAAATGTAATATTATAACGTAATTATGAATTGTAAAAGTCTTCTGAAAGCAATGTCTTGAATTACTTGCTATCAAAGGAGTGGGCTCCTCTGAACAACCTCAGTAAGACTGGAGAAATAATCATCTTGTTCTCAGTCTTCAGCATTTTCAAAAACTGTCAAATTTAGCCGCGATGATGCTATTTTTTTCTTGAGAAACCTTGTTTAGGTGGAGTATCATAGACAAACATGGATTCAGGCAGTTGGTGCATTTTGTGCTCATCCTTTCTTTTTCTCACTCTCTCACCCAACCATCCAGATCCAACTCTGCTTTTAAGTCTCATGGCTTGACACAAAGGAGATCCTTCCTTCCCCACACATCATCTGAAAAGAGAGAAAATCAAAAAGACACAACGAGCTGCCTCGCTATACAATTGGGAGAAAACTCATTCTGTCACCGTTGCCATTCTGTGTGAGATTATTGTGGGGACCCATGGCCCATCTTGCCTTTGCATCCCGTCGATGATGGTTTTTGTGCCTGCATAATGAATCGTCTTCTGTAGGAAGCACATCCTGTGTTTCCGTACTTGTTGTGTGTGTATATGTACTACTGTTAACGTATTGTATGCTCAATGAAATGGTAGCAAACATGTGCTGCCAAGGATTAACAGATGTGTCCAATGTTATGCATTCTTTTTAAGGGTGTAGAGATATGCAGAGCTGACCTATCTTTGTTAGCATTGGGAAAAGTAGGCATTGTTAGCAGCTGTTGTCTCCACATTTGTATTTTCCTGTAATGATGCTCCTCGTTCTTTGTATGGAATCTGTAATGAAGCGAAGACAAACTATGCAACTGCGTGGGATGAGAGTATACTGCACATTAATAAGTAAACAACTGAATAATAAAAAATGAAATATTGAAATAAAGCCTGAGTAATTGGATTTGCTGGTAATTTGTTTTTGTTATGCTGACTTACTGTGCCATACTTCCTCAAGTAACACAACATCTGGTGCTACGGTCTATGATAAAACCACATTGCAGTTTTGTGGCCCAATTTCAACCCAGACAGATCTTTGTGTAACTAAACTTTGACTCGTGTGAACTGTTAAGAAGACTCCTGCAGGTATCATACACTTCAAGTAAAATTTTGAGGCAATCGTGCCTTTTTTGACTTGATAAAGCTAATATGCATTCAACCAGAACATAGAGGTTTTAAAGGCTCCTTAGAATTATTATTATATGTAAAGTCGTCTTGCACCTTTCAGTGACAGTGCTGGCAACAAGGTGGCTGATTTTAAAGACATGAAAAAGAGAAACTATGGTTGAAATCGAGGTTTAATCGAAACCTACCCGGTCCCCGATATCCCCCGATCTCTGCGCTGTACACTTATATCTTAAATAAATACTAGGTATGAAACTTTTGAAACTATTAAAATTAGCCTAAACAAAATAGAAGGCTCTGTAACTACGCTTGGAGAGCAGGTCTCAGAACTTGAACAGAGAGTGGGCTCTACTGAGGATGACGTACAGGACCTGACCAACAAAACAATTGAAAAAGGTAATTCCTACAAGAAAGAACCTGTTGAAGCCGCTGAGAACCAAAGTTGAGGTCTCCAACCTGTACTCGACCTCTATCCCTGAGAAAGCCAAGGGGAGGATATCCTGAACTTTATGAATCGACTTATCTCACTGGTTCTTGGTGAAGAGAATTTCCCTTCTCCTCCTGTCATTGAGCTCTGTCATCGCTCCCCATTTTTCACCAAGCAAAACTACAGAACTGGACCTAGGCCAATCCTGGTAAAATTTTGTCATTTCCAGGACAAGCTAATGATCATGAAACTCTCTGGGGAGAATAAGGAGCTTGTATATAATGGAACACAAGATTATATCTACCCGGATTTCAGCGAGGCTCTCGTCCAGAAATGGCGGCAGTCCGATCCAGTTAAGGAGAGTCTTTACGGGACCTGTACTTTAAATACTTCATGATCTTTCTTTGAACGTTGCAAGGGATCCATGATGGTAAAACGTTTTTGCTGCACTGAAGAGGTTGAATTTTTCCTTGGCAAGTTCTCTGTTGACTCTCCTTGGAAAACTAACGCTAATTTGGCCTAATTACGGTCCAGTGACGAACGCTTTCTCCTGTCTTTTCTCTTCATTCGTCTCATTTGTACCTTACTGTTTTGGACGGAGTTACTCATTCACTGCTTCTGTCGGTAATTATACTTATTGCTATCAATAGCGTTCTGTTTTTTAATTATTTTGTTGACAACAATCTTCTACTTGGGTTAACTTTTGCTGCCATGGCCACTGAACAATTTTGTTCACTGTAAACTGTGTCTTAAACTGAACTTAAGGAGTTTTAGGTGTTGCAAAACATAATGTAGCAAATTTAAAAATAACAGTTATAATAAAAGGGCATCCAAGGTTTATCTTAGAAGGTTTTAGATGCCGGATGCATGGATTATTTATGAACACTCAAGTGAAATGATTATTTTATGTGACTTTAACAGTAATTGGCTCGACCGATCAACTTCAAATGACAAAAACCTGCTTAAAAGTATGAACTTCACTCAATTGATATATGAGCCCATTCCAGATCTAAATCAGGATTAGGCAGGATACTTTTCACCCATCCTGACAGAATAGCTAGTTCTGGTGGTCTGTCTGACTGTTTTAGTGATCTCTCAGCTATCTCTTGTGTACGGAAACTTAAATCTCCCAGTCGTCCTCCAAAATACATTAGAGTTAGACAAAGAAAGGATATCCATTGTTGGTAATTCCTCACAGGATCTGATTGAAGTAAACTGGGACTGCCCTCGACTTATAACTTATGTTGAAGATGCTTGAGGCTATTTTTATTCTGAACTCACAAAAGTTATTGAAAAGTATGCCCCTGCTCTGACCTGATTAGTCTTTTTGAACAACAGAATAAAATCTGGAAGATGTACAGGAAAACAAAAGATCCTGCTGATTGAGACAAATATAGGTCCTTGAGAAATGTATACAAGAAAAAAAGCGCAAAATTACACTCTATAAGTAACCCTCATGTGTTTGTCTCGTCTCAGCCAAGTGAATTTTTTGGTGACTCTCCCTGTCGAAGTTCCTTTTCCTTTCAAAAAATACTACCACATGAAGTTCTATATGCTATCAATGAACTAAAGGACGACTGTGGAACTGGACCAGATGGTATTGAGGCTAAATTTATTTAGTCAGCTGCTCTAATTTTTGATGTATCCATATTGTGACTTATTTAACCTCTCTTTAACAACCTGTACCCTCCCTTTCACCTCAAAATGTCACACAGTTACTCCACTCCACAAGGGAGATGACCCCATGACATTAACCATTACCGTCCAATTTCTAATATCAATTCTGTCACATCACACTATGTTAAGTCATGCCAGTCTGGCTTGAGAATCAATTTCTCCACAACGACTTTTAAAATTTACTACATGGTGTTTACTTTACTGAAAATGACAAACTCAAGGGTGCAATTTCTTTTGATTTAACCAAGGCCTCCGATATTGCTGATTATAATTTACTCCTTAAGAAATAATTCCTCAGAATAGTTTACTCTGGTTTGACCTATAACTTCATATTAGACGTCAATATTTCAGTTTCAAAGGAAATCTATCCCATTACTCAACTGTTGAGAAGGAATAACCACAAGGTTCATTAGTGGGGCAAATCCTTTTCTCAGTTTTTATTAATGACTTTCCTAAAGTCTGTTCTGATTGTTAAGCACACTTATACATCGACACTACTGTAATGTATACGTCAATAGATCGGCAACTGAAAGATCTATGCAATACGAGTTTGCCTCTCTTCAGAAATGGCTCTGATCCTACAAACTATTATTGAACAAGAAGAAATCGTACAGTATGTTCTTTGGGGCCAAACCAGGCCTTGCAGGTACCTCAGATCTGACTATTTCTTTTAAACAAGGATTCTGTCTTGAACAAATGATTTCCTTTAATGCCTGGGTCTCTGGGTTGACTGAGTGCTTTATTTTAACAGAACATATAGTCCTTTATAAACAAAGTTTCAACCTAAGTATACTTTTTTGCTCCAGAAGCTGTTTCGACTTTCAGATGAGGAAAATAATTGTCACACAGCTGTTGTTGCCTACGCTGGATTATGCCGACGTTGTTTACCAGAATACCTTTGACACACTCCTCCTTCTCTAAATGTTACTTACAATAGACTCATGTGTCCTTATTGAGCTCAGCACTGCTCCATGTATGAAGACTTGAACTTGTTAACTCTCAATGCGAGACGACATTACCAAAAGCACAATTTTAAATACAAAGCTCCTTTTGACTTGAACAATCTGCCCACTACCTAAGAATAATACATTCACTACGCCTCTTTAAGAATTAATTATTACTCTTTCTCAAAACATCTTGCTGCCGCTGTTTATGGTAATGTCTTCTCTTTTTTTTCTTTACTTTTCTTTAGTTTATTCGACAACATCACTATCTTTATTATTATTATTACAGCATAGATTTTGTGGCATCTACTTCCCATGTATTATGTGTGGGTGATGTGGCAGAATTATGTGCGGGCAGGTCGGTAAACGAGAGCCTTTGTGTATGTATGTTTTATTTGATTGTGTCTTGTTGTATCCTCTCGTAATAGACATGGATAATCTCAAAGGGTTACGCATTAATAAACATTATTATAGGGAGGTAAAAGACGTCTGTGCCAACAGCATGAAAAAGTATGAAAAAGCTAATGATGTCACAGTTCAGCAGTGACTCGCGCGTCATCCAGTGTATGTTTTGGGCGTTTCTGTCTGCCTTTTTTCCTCTTCCCCCTTTCCAGGTTCATGGCTGTGTGGAGAGGGTTCCACACACCTACAGCCAGTTCTGCAGCACACCTGGACTCAATCCAGCAATCGCCCTCCTGCTTATCATCCCCGGCTCTCTAACAACTCGTCGCCAGATTTTTCAATTTCCAGTGTAGTAGTTTATCGGCTCTTGAATCTGTCATACTAAATATTTGATCAAAGTATTTAGCTGTCCCTAGTGTGTACTAACGTTGCCTTTCTGTTCCTGCTCAGGTTCCCTTGGTCAGCCAGCAGGCCTACACTTCGCTACTCCTCCAACCAGCCCGCACATCTACCAAGCAACAGCCGGACCCAGACCAACCCAAGATTCCACTCAGCGTCAGCGTGTGGTTGACATTAAACACACGTCACCTTCACCTCCAGGGTTCCGCCTCTGTTCTTGGGTCCTACATTCTCCACACACACACACACACTCACACACACACACACACACACCTTGCCCCCTCTCTCTCTCACAGTTTTCTGTGGAACCTTCAGCGATTTTAATAAGCAGTAGTTGCAGGGATGCATGATGCATGTTGAAAAGATAAATTATCAGTCTGATGCTTGCAGATTTATGAGCCATCGTATAAGTAATTCAATTATATTAGATTAAACAGAGGCAATATCATGATGTCAAATTGCTTTCAGAAACTTAACAAGTGTTAGGCACCTATTACGTCGGTTTGCACTCAATCGATAAACACTAAGTGAAGGGAAGATAAAGGAGAAGAACAAGCATAGCAAGATTACATTTTATGAAGATACTCCACCAGAGTAGATTCATGTGTGGGAGTTTGCACGTATGTACAATGTAGACTTGTCAGCCGAACATGTCTGTAGCTTTGAATAGTTTCATAAGAAGACAACATTATTGCAATTTGCAATACATGTTTAACATGGGCTCTGAGGTAAGTCCATGCGTACACAGAACATTTCAAAAGGAGTGATTTTGTCAACACGTGAACAAATGTAAAAGTTTCTCATTCCACAAAAAAAAAACGCTAACTTGCAGTGACACATGAATCACACAGTGTATACAAATCAAGGCGATAACGATGTACACTGATGTTTCATATAGGCAACCTGGCATATACCCGATTATCTCTTCCCCACGCCTGCACCAAACAAATTTTAAAGCATTTGACTTTTAATTTGCACTGTGCAGAAGTAGCACTTGAACTTGGAGGCAGGGTCATTAAAGGTTTAAGCAGGTTCTTCCTTGACTTACTGAGCTACTGTTTTTGATTTGGGTTTGGTAAAAAGGCAGATAAAATAACCCCTATTTACTTCATTTAAATAATGCTTGCTTACCATACACACACACACACACACACACACACACAGACACACACACACTCCAACCTTACAAATTCTGATGAGGTAATAATGTCAGACAGAGGAAGTCAGTAACTATGATCTGCCTGTGTTGACCCTGCTTAAACTAATCTTCATTTTGTAAATACACCGGTTTAATTTTTAAGTAATTTCCGTGAGATGTTTCCTTGATTAGAAATGCCGTAACAACCTCCAGTGTTAAATCAGATTATGAAACAATGCAAATGGAGGCGTGACAAGAGGTCTGGGGAAAGTTGTGCTAGTTGCGGAACAAAAATTATGGCAGACGTTTTATATGCTAATGTGAATATAGCCTGAAAATCACAACAATCAGTAAAGAGTGCAAGAGTGATCCAATGTTTGAAACATAGTTCACATTTATTGTTCTCCAAGCATTATGTCTGCTTTTGATTAGATCCAGCCGATGTGCTTCTGCACCTCAGGAGGAGAGCAAAACATCCTGCTACAATTGCTTGATTGTAAATAGATAATGACAAAATTGGGTACTCTCTAGCATTATCTTCTGTGACGAGAAAAAAAATCATTCTTGAAGTGGCTGACATCAAAGAATTGATTAGAAAACACCCAAAAGCAAACATGAAAATACAGTAACTCATTTACAGTAATTTATAATGACATTTTTCTTTGTGTCTTATTCCCTATGTTAAAATGTCCATATCTGACTCATACAACAGCCCAGCCGGTGCGGTAAAACACTTCTTAGTATAGCTTTCACGGTTTTACGAGAGGGTGGAGAGAAAAATATAGAGAATCATGCAACAGTCTTAAGAAAGGCTGCAGAGTCCGATATCTCTGAATCTGAGCTGTCAACATCATCATCCAATGGTATATTTAGAGCGAGAATAGTGGAGGCCAGCAACAAGATGAAAAAAAGTCAGGGTCCATGAGGCAACAGATTTTGATTGTATTTCATAGTATTTTAGCTGGTCCTGCACTCAAACTGCTCTCTTCTGCACAGAGATCCCAGATGCTTTACCTGAAATCTCCAAGATTTTCTCCCAGTTAAGGGGCCACACAGGCTAATGCCTCTCTCACCAATATTCAGACTTCACCTTCTGCATCCATTCCTTATAGGAAGTAACATGGTGACATACTTTTTATGTTCTCATGTTTTAAATGTTACTGGCCTTAGTATGACCACATACTGTTTATTAGATCTGCCCTTTTACACTTATATCTGTGTGTCTAGTGTTCCCTTCATGGTTTCTATAAAATAAAGTGTAAAAAAAGTTCTTTAGAACTTTTGGTGTGTTTAAGTTTCATAAATGGATAATGAAAAAGAAAAAATGTTTATTTTTGTTCTTTTTCTTTTCATGAACAGAGAGGAATGGATGGAAATAAGCCTTTTTAGTTGTTTGGGGATCTTTATCATTGAATTTGATCATGGAAAAATGTAATCAGTGATAGTGTTTTTCTGGTCTGCCCATGAACAGGAAAAAAATTTTGTCATTCAATTTTGATTTTTGTATCTGCAAACATCAGCCACATCATCCATCAGCCACAATCCATCTGGAATAATCCATCAGTAACGATCCATCAGTAACAACCAATCGGTTACAATCAATCTGTAACAATCCATTAGTCGCAATCCATAAATTACAATCCATCTCTAATAATCCATCAGTAACAATCCATCAATAACAATCAATCGGTTACAATCCATTTCTAATAATCCATCAGTAACGATCCATCCATAGGTTACAATCAATCTGTAACAATCCATTAGTAGCAATGCATAAATTACAATCCATCTCTAATAATCCATCAGTAACGATCCATCAGTAACAATCAATCGGTTACAATCCATCTCTAATAATCAATCAGTAACGATCCATCGGTGACCTTCAATCTGTAACAATCCATCAGCCCCAATCCATCTGGAACAATCCATCAGTAACAATCCATTAGTCGCAATCCATTAATTACAATCCATCTCTAACAATCCATCAGTAACGATCCATCAGTAACAATCTATCGGTGACAATCCATCTGTAACGATCCATCAATCACAATCCATCCGTAATAATCCATCAGTAACAATCCTTCTGCTGAAGTTATGTGTTTCATATACACGTAACAGCTGACAATAGAATTCGCCTTTAACTTCAATTGTTATAATATGCTGTGACCATAATAGAAGGCATCAAAATGTCCAAAAATTATAGACACACAACCTTTTTCAATCGACTTTTCAAGCATCCTTCTTTCCAGCACGCAACCACAGTGCACGCATACAAATTTGTTTGAATAAATCATTAGTATGTCCCTACCTTTAAAGTTTTTTCTCTTGGTTTTACATGAGGTAAAGTCCTTGGTTGGAGCACTAAATGCTTTAGCTAAAATGTCACTTTCAAATTGCAAATTAAAGGTCCAGTTTGTAAAGTTTGGATGGGGTGGGGGGGCGCTGCAGGCCATCCATTCAGCCGAGATGCCCGGAGGATTCAACCAAGCCCTGCCGCAAGTCTCACAGGGAAGGAGGCTGAGGCGTCTGAGCGGGCCGAGTTGAATCCTCTTGCCGCCTGAGGAGGCAGTCCGTTGCTTTTTCTTGTTCTAAATGTGGCAAGGAGGTCAGCTGGTGCTAGAGGCGGAGTTTATAAAACGGGGCTGGAACCTCACCTTGGCCTTTCTTCCTGCATTGACACACAAGGAGTGAGCAGCTGATTCAAACATTTGTTTGGAGAATGACAATTCTCCTCATGACTGGTGAGGGAGTGAGATTGGAGTGATTGCTTGTCAGCATATCAGCCAACAGAAGGTATATTGAAAAAGAAAAGCACAATTGAATCATATTTTTTTTCTCTTATGATTGTACATTCCAGCCACCTGCATGTCTCTGACTGAGCGGAAGAACTGTTTCATTTAAGCAAGGTAACTTTATTGTCATGTTGTATATATATTCAGTATTATGAATAATTTAGCTTTTAATATCTAAGTTACAGACCATTCAGTTATTTTTCTTTGTGGCGCTTCGTGCTGTGTCAAAAAGTGTCAGTAAGCCATGTTGCATGTATTATATGTGGTTTGAGACACCTTAATGTGTGTCAATAGGTAAATCTGAGTTCCTCTGTATTTGTTTTGATTAATTTTGAATTAATTTGTGTGTAGTGGTCTTTATTTGTAGTTTGCCTGTGTATCGTTTTGACCCAATTTTCCTTATTTATGGCTCTGCACTGACCCAACTGGTTTCTTTCTGTGCTTATTTAATTTACATTATTTTGCTGTTAGATTCTGAGACGAGTATGATTATTCTAAATGTTTCGGTCAATAAGCCATATTCAAGTTCTTCACTGGCTGTAGAAAAAAAATAAAAATGGGCATATGATTAGAAAACTGACCTGCCGCTAAATGGATCTTAACTTCTTCCAACAGTCGGACAGAGTCGACGGAAAGTAGAGTTAAAGTAAAAGCATTAAGGTGACAAATCCATGAAGGTGAAATATAGTTGATTTTCCCTGGGTTTCCCCCGCTGGCATTGGATCCTCGGCTGACAGCACTTTTTGATTTGATGAGAGACTACCTAGAATGGCCCCCACTGGAAGAAATGACAGGCAGCAGCAACAAGTGAAAAATGGATTGTCTTGAGATTATTATGTGTGAAACTGCCAATCAGATTTATCTATTTACCTGTTGAAAGTTCCATTAGTAGATGGGCTCAGATGTGCCAGCTGATAGGCAGAAGGGGGCTAGTCACTGATGGAAGTGAAGAGAACCAAGTCCAGACTGGCAGAACCCAGAGAGAAAGAGAAAGAGAGAGAATGACGAGCAAAGGGAACTCAATGAAATGGTAAACAGCAGAAAACAGAGACTGAGGGAAAGTAACAACCAGACCATAAAAAATATGGGACAAATGAGCATTATTTACAATCACAGTTAAAACATTTTTGGAGGGTCACACTGTAGTGAATGTAAGGAAGATAATCACAGCAATAAAATCCTATATATCTTGAATCAAACACCATGGAATAAACACTTGCGGAGCCAAAGCCGTTTCTAAGCCTGTTTACAAGTTTCATGTTCCCAGAAGGACATTGTAGTGTGCAGCAAAAAATGAATGAACAGTAATTTCCGTGAGAAATCCTTCAGCAGAAACTCAGCAGTGGGATTCACTTTCTAATACTCTTTCAAATGTCCATAAATGCTTTGGCACTGCTGATGGTGGTCATGTATGTCTAATATATATGGAATTCGAGCTGCGTGTTTCACAGTGCCTGCACTGTTCTCTTTTTTTTCCTGGCTCCCCACAGCAACATTTCCTCTCTCGTAATCTCACCAAATCTCACAGCCTGACCAGAGTGCAACCTGGGCCATGTAACACTTAGCAACTTTGGCCCTATGTTGTTGAAAGACGGCCACTTTTTATGCCACTCTGTTGCACTCCCGGTTTGAGGTGTGGGAGTGTAACACGGATAAGTAAATCAAGGTGATAGTGAGCAGTTTATTGCTAGACAAAGTGAAATATTACTTTCAATATTTTGAGGGGGAGGCTTGAATTCACGAACCAGGCAAACGTAACAAACAAAATTTGTTAACCTCCCTGCTTCCCTGCCCCTACTATGTGTTTTGGAAAGAAAGGAAAGAAACAGACTAAAAAATCCAATAACAATCCCTGAACTAAACCAGAAAATTAATAAATCAAACCAAATAGATGGCAGTTCACTCCTTTTGCTTTGTGCAAAGTGCAGATATACAGAACAGCACTATGCTACAATTAACTCAATGAGCAAACCAACCGCTAGGTTTGCAAGAGATGTTAATACATTGTTCAGACTCAGTTCGCAATCTGCTGCCCAACAGCAAGGGTATATCCCCGAAAAAGCCCCTAATCTGGTGCATTGTAAAAGGAAACTGAAGGTTTTGTCTAAAAGAAACAACTCCCCCTAGTGAGTAAAATATATACTTTTAGAATAAAATACTGTGTATAGAAGATTGATGATTGATGATTGAGAAGACCTGGAGTCGATTCATATTCACTAAATTTGGACTAAATCAAAAAAATGTTAAACCTAAAAGTTATGGCCCCAAAAATGTTGGAGATAAAGCTGCTCCTATTGTTGGAAATATCCAACAGACCATTTCCAAAATCAATTAAATTATTCCTCCCACTAAGGTCTATGTCGTTGTAAAATTTCTCAAGCGGAGGGAGACGGCCATGATTCCATAAAACCTTTTCGGAGATGTAATAATACAAAGCAAATTATTGCTGAGCCAGGAAAAAAACTCACTCATCTCACTGAAATGTGCACTGCCACTTTTCACAACTGGAATCTCCAGTGCAACTAAAGAGTGCACTGGAGATTCAGCCCAGCATTTGAAATACATCCAAGAGAAATGTGGTGAGACCTGCTTCTAGCCTCTGTACGGCTTATTTACGTCCTTTGATTACTGATGGAACGGTTGTTTTTAGTTTAATGCATGCATGTGTGGTTTGTTCCATCTCCTACTAATGTTTCAACTTATTATTTAAAATGTGTTAAACTTTTGTTTTTAACACAAGATTTATCTCATTCAGAAGAGTTATTGGCTCTTTATTCAACTGTGGTGTCCAATATAAAGTCATGTTATTTTGACTGTATATAACGTTTAACTTTCATTTCAAAAACGTAACATTCTAGCAAAAAAGTGAGAAAGAAAACACTGTAGTATGTTTGTAAAACCTCTAAGAGGTGGTGTAACTTTTGAAAACCAACAGCGTCACCATGTTTTTACATGCACTAAAGCTACGTTCACACTGCAAGTCTAAATGCTGAATTCCGACTTTTTGCTGAAATCCGATTTTTTTGCATGGTTGTTCACATTATGATTTAAATGCGACCGTCGTCAGACTCCAGTGTGAACAGTCTACGGTCCTGACGTGAAACACTTGCGCAGAAGAAGACGTGACATCACACGCAGCTCGCTGTGTTTATGGAAGTTAATATGGATGCTACATATGTCAGTGTGTGTGTATCAATCTCTTACCGTGGTAGGATCTTACCGTGTCCCGCCTCTTCCGCCGCAGAATAGTGACCTCTGTCTCACTTCAATGTTATAGAAGTCGGATTAAATGCTACATGACCGTTCAAACTGAGGTCGCTTTGAAGAACATCAGCTATGTATCCGATTCAGAACCAAATATAAAAATGGCCAGGGTCTGGTTTGAAAAATGGCATTTGTGCTTTTCAGACTGTCATAAAAAAGTACACATGGGTCACATATCGCCAGAAAAGTCAGTTTTGGGCCACTTTTTCCTGCAGTGTGAATGTAGCCTATGTGGGGGGGTTTGTCACATTCTCCACTTGAAGTGTGTTTTGCCAGTTTACATGGAAAATTCTAATTGTTGCATTTTTAAAACATTACAGACTGGAACGCATTTTCAAAAGTTTGTATTTTCAGGTCCATAAAATGCCTCTAGGAACGCAGCATAGGAAGTTACACAGAAGAATTGGATACTTCATAAACGCGTTGCAGAAACGCAGGCATGTGACATTATGACAATGCTTACATTGTCATTTTGACCTATACAACACAAACTCTTGGCATCAAGCCTTCAAAAGTGAGTCAAACAGATCTCATGCTAAGGTGGGACCTTATATTGTTGATGCATATAGGGGTGTGGTCTACGGAGCACCTCCAACTAAAGTAAATCATTTAGGAAGCGCTCAAAATTTGAAATATTACAGAGCAGAGCATTGTTTACTTGTGCAAGGTTATGAAGATAATGAAATGAAACCCCATAAACCAACACTTAGCTCCCTAAATTTCAATTAATTTTAGGTTACATTGGGCCGATCATTTCCACCTAGATAACACGTAAAAAGATAAATGAGCGGTTTCATATATTTATGGGAAACTTTATTCAGAACGATATATCAGATTTAATGCAATATATTTATGGCTTTCAATACGCCAATGAATTTGGCATAGAGGAAAAAGGAAGGGTGTCCTATGATACCAACAGCGCAACCATCAATGACTTTCATTTCACACCCCGGTGAGCACATTTACTGCCGTCTTGATAAGGAGGAGAGAGGAAGTGAAAGGGGTCATCCTCACTATGGGCACCAGATAAGATGAAGATTATCATCTGGTCTGAGCCTTTGACCAGTGTACTATAGTTCTAGCAGTTGCCACTGATAATAACAATGAGTGTTATTGGATAGAAGGTGAATTATTGTGTGTGCAGGTAACAAGTGTAAAAGTGATGATTGGATAAGTGATTGGATGAAGGAAAACTAAGTCTTCAGTGAACATTTTTAATTTACAATATATTTAGACACACATGAGTAATTGTAGTACGACTGTATAATAACAAATAGCAATGATCTTCATTCAAACTAGGCCTACGCTGTCGACCCTGACTGCAATGGTATATCCCTAATAAGCCCCCAATCCAATGCTTTGTACAAGCAACGATGGAACTCCTAAAATTAAATGTGACTCATTAATTACCCACACAGACCATACTGACTCAACCTGTTTCTATGAAGTCACAATATGTTCTAAGATCAGATCCCATAGTGACTCAATAATGAAGATAAATCCAGTGAAGTCTAAGTTAACTCTAAATTTAAAAACGAGACATAATCCCTTGTGTCAATTCATATGAGCTAAATGTTGACACATTTGGACTTATGGTTGGGAAGTAATGGTCAAAAAACTAGGATTTCTGCAAAAATGTACGATTGACCTTTCCCAAAATCTACCCAGTTCTTCCTCGGACTAAGGTCTAGGGGGCTATAAAACTAGAAAACATTATCCATGAAAGATTAAATAAATATACATATAGATACGGATCTACCGCGTCTGATGCAGACACAGCATTGCTGATAATATCCCCTAACATTTTCGATGTAATAATCCAAAATAAATGAATATTCAAATTCAAAATTATCCGTGTGTGTGGTTGTGGTTCCAAATATCTTAGATTTAACAGAACAGATAACACAGTGCTGTAACTTTATCAATCTCAATAGTGAACCCATATTGTTGATCCAAACTGTATTATTATCATTCATATCAACATTCATTACTGAGTAATAGAGTGTTTGTTACTGGATAAATAATTTATTTAAAATACATTTTTAAATCCTCTATAAGGGAAGTTATATTCTAAAGTGAAACCAAGATGGTTGTTGAAACAGAAAGGTGGAAATCAATCATTTGATAAACCCAAAGGCCGCTTATTTTATTGGGCCGGGCTTTTACTTTGCAGCCCCTGTAATATCGTGATAAGCTGTTCCTCTTTAAAATGTACATGGTATTTCTAAAACAGACAGCAGCCTTGTTGCAGATATGACAAATGAAGCCATCAAAGGAATACAGCGCAGAGCCTATTTCAGTTAGGAGATAATGTATTAGATAATGTAGTTTAAATACCATAAACACACAGCATGGTGTTTCTGATGGAATAGCCTGATTAGATCTCGCAGCAACGCTAGAGGAGCCATCAGTTGATATGAAAGTGCCAGCACACCGACACTGTCACCGAGAAATTTTCATTCTTATGGGATTTATTTTAATACAAATAGAATATCTAGTGCACCATGGCTGACATGCAGTACATCACTGTAAGTGTGTCCATCCTACAAAGGAAGGGTCAATCACAACAGGAGATAATCAATTTGCGATGTAAGTAAACAATTTTCAGATGAATACTTTCATGTATCATATAGATTCCAAACAAAAAACAAAATAAGTATCACTCAAAATTGTGTTTATTTAGATGGAAATGTCTTTGCAAAGGACAATATATCATATTATTTATTTTGTATTTGTGCCAAACAGTCATATATTCTGGCTGGATTGGTTGAAACTATGACATTTAATTAGATTATTGAACAATAATCACATTGAATCAACGAGGCTCTATTGCTGAGCGTTAGAGCACTGGCCATGAGTCGATGCCACACTAGACTTCTACTACTACTAATTCAACAAATTGGACGAGCTTCTGCAGTGAGGATCGTTAACCAGGGCAGCGGAAAAATGTAGGATGACATCACCACAACAAAAATTACCTGCTGCTAAAAGCAAAGACTATGTTTTTCCCTTCAAATTGGCATGCTTGAAATGTCCTCACCAAGAAAAATACAATGGAAAAATTGTTTATTTATTTATTTCATGCAGTAACAAACTGATAATAATACTGATTCAAATTTCAAGATGATGTTATAGTTAAAGTCTGGTAACTTTAACCAGACTTTAACTATAAAGTCCCCCCCCTGCTGAGTTAAATCCCCTGGGCGGACTGCTTGGACCCCACCACTTCACATCTAACAGTTTCACGAATTGAATCAACATGTTTACCTCCTTTGGTGGTGAATGTCCCACTGTTACTTTTTTCTTGTGTCAGATAATAATCATTACTTGATTTGTCAAAATATGGGTTGTCCTCCTTATTATCTTACATGTGAGCTTTGACCTATAGTTTTATAGATAAAAAGGCACAATGTCTCTTCTGTTTAATATAACAGTGAACATCACAGGCTACTTGATGCATTTGTAAACACAGACATCATTTTGACACTTGAAGGCCACTGTAGCAAGCCCTAACACTAAGCCAAGGCCCAAGGTGTACACGTGCCATAACATTATAACCAATAACAGGTGAAGTCAGAGCATTGATTATTTTGTCAACATGTCACCTGTCAGTAGGTGGGATATGTTAGGCAACATTTTATTCTTTAAATTTTTTGAAGATAACGTTCTTAACGCAGAAAGAAAAGAGTGCAGGCATCTGAAAAACTTTGCCAATGGCCAAATTGTGGTGGTTCGTCGACTGACTCTTACTAATAATGTCAAATAATACATTTGAAATTCCAATTTCAGTCACAATTACATGCAGTACATACGTAATGTTTTTTGCATGATAGCCGCCTTAGACCACATCAGTACCACCCTCTTGGTGCACAAAATAATCCGGGCCATCTGTGCAGCAAACATTCTATTTATTCTTAAGCAAACACCCACCTCCGCTCCAAGAGTAGAGCCTGGTCACAGATGACAGCTCCGTGCAATAACAAAAATCTGTAAATAAATGTTTCAGCTGAGGACATTAATTAAGAAATGCAAGTGTAAAGTTGAGCTGAGATACAGTAGTTAGGTGCTTTTTGTGGTCCGATGCTTTGTGCTCCCACCATCATGGTTTGTACTTATCTGCTGTTTACCCTGCTTAATTATCCAAATTCCCCAGCCTTCCTCCTCCAGAGCAGCCACCTGTACATTACACCTAAGAACAGACGCAGATTATGCTAGTGAGTCCCGAGTGCCGTTCAAATCAACAGCCCTTAATGCGTCCTCAGCTGGTACGTACTGATATTTGCGCTGAAAGCAGGCAAATCCACCGACTGTCACACTGACGCAGATACTAGCACGTACACGCAGACATGAAATGTTCAGACTCAAATCCAAACCAGCATCACACTTTAATGTAATGTACCTGTAAAGTAATGTACCAGCACCTCAATAGGGCACATGTATAAACAAATATACAAGCAATTAGGCACAGTCAGGTGCTGGGATGACACAAAAGCTGTGCAATGACGGTAATCTTCCTAAAAAAAAAGCAATTCCACAGTATTACTGTAGATTACGTATTTAGCAGGAATAGTATTTGCAGATCTGTTACTGTAAACAACTGCAAACACAAGCTTTTCTTCCAAAAAGATATAAATAAAATAAGATTCATGAGGGAAAACAGACTCAGACATGTGATAGATAATACTGTACTTAGTCCTTGGAAGAGTCGCCTGCATGCGCTCCAATTTAGTCAGATTACCATCTGTTTATTTGATTTTTCTTACCCCATAAACTGGAAGCGACAGAAGCAGATTAAAGAGTAGCTAAGCAGCCTAAACTGCTTTTCAAAAAATCCATTAACGACCAGGAGAGGGTTTTGGGGGGAAAAGTGGGGATATGAATCAATCCATAACTAATGGACAAGTTTACTGCCGTCCTAATGGATCTCTCTTTTAAACTTGCTCCTGCTCCACATGAGATCTATACCTCCTTTCCTGCATCTTGTGTAATAATTGCTCTGTCACAGAAGATGTGTGCTTTGTAATTGCATGAAAATTGCGAACGCCAGGCGAATGGGAGAGTTGCCAACCAATATCGCTGCTTTATGCAGGGATTTTTACAACTTTACATTATCCATCTGAAAATTCACAAGCAATCTGTTCGTAAATAAAGCATCAATCAAATTATTAAAGCCAATATCTTTTTTTGTTTCATAATTTAACCCTTGGAAAAGTCAGTTGCTGCTGCTGCAGTGAAGTTAGCTGTGCACTGCACCTATTTGGACTAAGACCTACAGATTATGCGGACTCCAACAATAAAATCTGTTTAATTATTATATTATTTTTTTTATATAAATGCACAAATTTACTGTCTCCATGTGTGTCCATATTTGAAGGGGAATGTCCGGCTGCAACCAGTCCGCAGTCCACTGACCAGCTAATGCCCTCTGCTGGAGCTATGATTGAGAGACTGGTGCTGACCCTTCCCACCTAGAGAGAGAGAAAATCAACAATGTTTGAGTCTTCTGTTCTGTAAGTAATTCTCATCAGAAAAAAAATCCTTCACCTTTGAGTCTGGCTGCCTGAGAATGTAATTAAACACACTGGTTAATTATGATCGGTTGATTGATTGGAACATTGAAATGTTTCTGCTGTGACTGTAAACAGAGCAGAAGGCGGATTAACTGTCAAATAAATCGTCAAAAATACTGTTCTTTTTAAATTTTTAAATCTAATAGGAAATAATTAAGTCATGATTAAAACGACGATAGGCTGACATGTGAGAATATGTAAGGAATTAGAAAAACATCACATTTATTTTAAAGACTTAAACAGTCTTTTCTAAAATAATGGAATTTGGAAACTTTCGATTAATCTATATGAATTGTTTTTCAAGGACAAGAGACATATTAACTAATAATAATTACCCACTGAACATATGTACGTTATTATTGTTATTCTGTTATTCTGGTGTCATTCCAGGTTATCTTGACTTTGGTACCGGCACCAGGCACCAATTCCAATTCCCTTCTGAGAAAATATCTTCACTGAATGTTAAAAGCATTCCATTTTGTATTTTATTCTCAGTTGTTTATAGTCTTGAACTAATACCTACGTGGGCGAATGCACCAGTTATGTGTGTCATTTTCTTTTTCTTGGTCCGGTTTTTGCAATTTAGCATGGAAATTGGAAAATTGTTTATCGTAACAACACCATCGAGCTGAAATTCAATCTGCTGTTGTTTAGGGTGCAGGGGGATGCTTCTTCCTCAGAAATAAAAGCATGGCCTTGCATTTCTCATAAATGTAACTGTGTAACTGACTGTATATCACGAATATCTTGTCATTTTTTTTGTTTTATCCGATTAAATATCTGCTCTCGATGATACGGATTTTGAAAGGGAGTGCTTTAAGAAACTGCCATGAAGAGGAATGAATCCTTCCGGTTTCAGCAATTCAGTTTATTCTATGATGTGATGTTTAGCCCTGAAAGTTCCGATCTCCGATCTCGACCTTGGATCCAGGTTGTCTCTATAAGTGGTTGTGACATGTGTACCCTGCCTTGTTCAACCATAGTCAGCTGGGATGGGGTATAGTCCTCTGCAGCCCTGCACAGAGTGGACGTTTAAGGAGAATGGTTAGATGGATGAGTACATGAGTATGACGGTGCATTTTCCTTGTGAATACTAAATAAATACAGCACTGTGAAAAATGATTGGAAAGCCTCCTGGGTTCTTCATTTTTGTGTGTCTATGTCATACTTAACCGCGTCAAAAAATTTTTGGATAAACAAAAGCAACCTGACTGAACAAGCCTTCGGTTTAAAATTTCAAACATAATTATGGAATCGTCATCACTGCTGTCACCTACGTGTCCGCAGATCATCATGTTAACACGATGATTCAAACACTATTTGATGGGTCATTTTCTGATGTATACCCACGTAGACCTTAGTGCTAGGAAGACGTGGAGTGATTTTGGCAAAGGTCAGTTACATATTTATAACAGTAGGGGAAGCTCTATCTCCAAAAGTTTAAGGGCCATAATTTCCTAACTGTTGGTCCGATTCAGTCAAAATTTCATTCATATAAATCGACTCAAGAAGATCTACCACGTATATATCAAATTTTACTCTAATAGTGCATATTTTACTGAATAGGGGAACTTTTTTTATGAAAAAATACAGAGGATATCACTTCACATTTATCCCAGGGGGATTGGATTAATGTAGAACACTCAAGGGATATACCCTTGATTAAGGTGTAATTTTTATTCATTTAAATGTGAGTATCTGATATTCTTTCATACATATATTTATTTGCATTTATTGCTAGTGTAGTACATGATCAGGTTTCATGTAAAACATCTCAATACTGACATCGTCTGAAATTATCCCCACTGGGCTGCATTCTTGAACCACATCCTGGGCCAACAGTTTGATATGGCTTCATTTCAGACTTTTCCACTAAACATTTCCCAGGCAAATAAATCAGTTGCAGCTGACTAACTTGCAGGTCCAAAGTGAAGGAGAGAGTGTTTGTCTCATGAAGACCAAACAAGTCTGGGAAAGTGATTTGTATTTTCTGCAACCCAATCAATGCCCCCAAAGCCAAACAGAGACAAACCAATGGGATCCCCCTTAAAGGTCAGGAAAGCCATTATAGATGTTTGTGTTTATTAAATTAAAGAGCAAAAACATTTTTTTTTGCCACTGAAGTGTTAGACTCTCTGACATAGTTGTCAAAACGTCCCCACAAACAAACACATATGTCGTACACATGTAAGTGATTGTGAGCAAACTTGACTGGAAGGAACTGTATCCTAGCCAGTGTCTATCTTGTTAAAGGTGAAATGGGCAGAGCAGGCAGTGTGCTGTCAGCTTATTTTTCTGAATCCATAAATTCAGTGCATAAAACTCAGTGGTGTAAAACTCTCAAAGGTAAAAGTACATTTTCTTTTACTGAGATTATGCTCTGGCAGCCAGTCAGATTTAAGGTGTCTATAAAAGTTCAAAACAAAGACTTAATTTTCTGTCTCTTACTCGCAAGAATGAAAGATACATCTCGCTATATAGCTAGCATCGCCACTCAAACAATAAATAAATAAAACACATTTTGTTTAGGACGTTTGCGGTGATCTGAGATGGCTATGGCTCAGAATTTAAAGCAGGGTGTCAACAATTCCAAAGGGTGATGATCGTCTCTGTTACTCCAAGTATGGCACGTCAAGGTGGTTTCGCTTTCGATTAGGGTACTTCCTGGGCTCCTGTGGTGCTGTGGGCTCTATTTCCTGGTATTCTTATGGCTTGCAGGGTGAACCGGGCGAGGGTGCCCTGTGAACTGGTGTTGGTCTTGCTACATGGTCCTGGCCCAACACACCAGAATCTTATATGACATGATCTGCAGTGCTGATTGGGGCTACCAGTGACCAATGAGGCATTGTTTAAGGTCATTATCACTGGATAATGACCTTAAACAATGCCTTATCAACACACTGGAACACAGATGTGTAATGTGAAAAACAAAAAAAATATATATATCTGGCCCTGTCCAGCACGCCTTGTTTACTGTATTCACCCACAGTATATTGCAGTATTCTGGACTGCAGGAAAAACCAGAGTACCCGGAATAAACAAAAACGCAGGGGTGTAGGCCCAGTACCCTCCTGCTGTGAGGAAACGGTGCCGTCTACTGTTGTACCGTGCTGCCAATTACTGTAAATTAATGAATGAAGTTAATCAGTTAAATTCAAGAAAATTTTTGTGTAATACAAGTGTTTTTTTTTTTTTTTTCTATTCTATTATTATTATTGTAATCACCATTGCTGTTATAATTAACTAGTATACATTGAAATCAAAAAATGATATGTATTATAAATGGTAACCCAGACATGAAGGGGTCGGAAATTAGTGTACTTCTAGTGCCGGTCCCAAGCCCGGATAAATGAGGAGGGTTGGGTAATGAGTGGCATCCGACGTAAAATCCTGAGCCAAATCAAAATGCGGAACCTGATTTCCAAACCAGATCCCTTGGGGCTCGAGTTAACAAATTCCATCACTGTTAGCCAGCAGGGTATCGGTGGTAAATGTGTAGGGAAACAGATGATCCGCTGTTTTGACCCTGAAAGGGATCGGCCGACAGACAAAGAGGAAGAAGATGAATTGTAGATGGTAAGACATTATCCATTTATATAAGTCAAATAAGGATTTTTCAATATATTGCAATATGTATCACAACATATTGTAATATATCACAATACGAAAACCCACTGCAACACCCAACAGTAGTAGACATACCTCTTGTTTTCTAGGGAAATATTGAGAATTAAGTGTCATGAGCTAACATTTATCTGTGTCAGACTATAAAAGATTACTTGCAGTATGATGTCAGCTGCTAAAGTGATAGAGTGTTATCATTTTGCCATGAGCCTTGATCAATCACCAGATTCAATTTGAGCCTGACGGCTGGGGAGGAGCTAATGAGACGATGAAACCGAGTAAATTTAGAAGCCTGTGCCTGCTGGGTGATTACAGATGACCTCAAGAGGATAATGTTAGAATCAATGCTTACATAATAGATTCTTTGTTGTCCACTGGGGGATATCTTGGATGAGACACATTTTTGCGAATTGATTTCCAAGGGAGGTATGAGTTTCCTAAATAAGTAGGTATATATTCTGCACCGGTAAACAAGTCAAAGAAGACTAAATGGCGATCACAAAATGCAGATCTCGCAGAACTATTGGACTTAGAGGTAATGCGAGGCGTAATCTCATCTCAGACAAGAAGATGGACAGTTATTAGATGGCCGACAAGGCTTCATCTACTACATGCCGTACGTTTATTCAATCTTTTTTCCCCTCAACTCTGCCTCTCTTTAGGTTTGTCTGTCTGTGTCTCGTCCTCGTTGGCAAAGCACAGTATAATCTCCCACTCTCCTATGGGTGCAGGAAGTAAATCAGTAAAGCTGGATCAAAGGCATCAATCTCAGCCAGCCCTCAGGATGGGCCACTCGTGAGCCCACAGGGAGGCATTTCCTCTAAATTCCAAATGAGAGACAAATGTTGCGAGGAGTGAGATGGTGAGCAGAGATTGGTGGGGGAGGGCGGGCAGGCAGGTGATGAAGGTGGTGATGTCGGTGAGGTAGGCAAGACTGGCAGGTACTAAAAGTGATTGAGTGTATAAAGGGAAACAAGTGGGTTAAATAGAAGAGATATATATACACTCCAGCAAAAATATTTAGTCAGCACTAAAATAACTGCCTTTAGAAATGAAAAAAAAAGTAGGATTGAGAAAATTGTATATTTTTTTTATGCAGTATTTTCTTCGTAAATTCATGGACATAGCACTTTGAATAAGTGACTCTCCGATAAGGCATTGGAAATGTTTTTGATAAAGCGGGGCATCCAAAATATGGGAGAGAGAAGAACCAAATAATGCAGGAGACTCAGATAAAACCATCATTGATCAACGGTCATTTATCAGCAAGATATCTTGCTTGTATTCAGTCTGGGAAATGAAGCTGCTAGAGAGAAGGTGACTTCTCCTAAAACACTTAAAACAAGTCAGTCCCAACAAAATACCTCCAGAGGGTAATACATGTGGTGGGAGGCTAGGTTGAATGTACGGATAAGAGCAAGCCGTCAACTCGTAGACACTACCAGTCATTGAATACCTAGCTGGAATAGTAAGCTGATGCCACTAATGTTGAGACATGAAAATGCGCACAAAGCATGGGTTATTCCACCCAGAGTCCAAAACCAAGAGTCTATGAGTGTAACCATTGTCCAGGATGAAATAAGGAGAACCCATCAATAATACATCATGAAGATGGCCCCCAGGGATGTACTGCTAAGAGAGTGGCCCAGGCAGCAGAAGCAAGAGAGTGATGGTGATGGGGACAAAGAATAATCAAAGGCCAAACCCTAAAATGAGATGTATCACCCACAGATATAGGAGGCGGCTGACATAAAAAATTCTACCAATGGCTCTAAAAGGCAGTCCTGAAGGAGAGAACGGCAAGAGTCGACCACGGATGCCCCTGACAGGGACCAGCACATGGTAGCAGGCTGTAAGCTGCTAGCGGGGGCAACATATCCTGACAGGCATAAGCAAGGATAGTTGGTAGAGCGTGTCCCCAAGTCCCAATGGATGTCAACAATAATAGTGGTTGAGTGACCAGACATTGTCATGGCTTACATCGAGCAGAAGAGGGCAGCTATGATAGATGTACGAATCAGAGTTGACAGAAATAAGGACAAGAAGATTGAAAAATACCATTGTGGCTGAATGAACTCCTTGCACAGATTTTAGAAGAGGAAAGTGAGAGTGGTCCCAATGGTTACAGGAATTTTAGGGCTTTAGAGCAAGCCAGTAGATTCAAGGTACAACAGCTGAGGTCTTTCTCCAGTAGACTTAAGAAGCCTATATTTCATAGTTTTCGTAAGACAACTGAATTATTTGTTCGGTCTAACTTACAGCCAACACTATAATTTGAGGTGCAGCTTGGTGGCATACTGCCATAGTACAATTGCCTCACAAAAATAAATCCACCTCTGCCACCTCAGGGCCTTTCTCTCCAGACTTTGCATTTTCTCCCTATGTTTCTGAGGATTCTCTTTGGATAAATGCTTCCTCTCGTATACAAAAAATGTGCGAAAAAGGTAAATTGATGACTCTGAATAGATGTGAATGAGAGCGTGAATAGTTGTCAGTCTGTGTCTGCCCTTTGATGAAGCAGCAACTGTATCATGCTTCTCAGCCAATGTCAGCTTGGATACGCACCAGCCCGGACCTGAAGAAGATAAATGGTTACAGAAAATGGATGAATGATTACCCACTGTATATGAGTGGGCCTCAAAATAGTTAAACGTATCACCTGAACTCCACGAGCAAAGCAAAAAGCGAACCAGTAAAGTGTTGCTTCAAGCCAGTTCCCATACAACTTGTTAGCTTGTATGGAGACATACCGGTACTCTGCTTCTTATGGGCTTGGCATAGTGACATTTCTCTCATCCACTGAACACTTTTTCAGTCATCCTGCTTACAAAAACACTGGGATGAAGCGGCGACTTTTTCAGGACACACCCTGTCTCTTGTCCAATATCAGCTGGTATGGGCTCAGGCTCCACGGTGATCTTCAACAGGATAAGCATATATAGAAAATGGATGGATGAATTCTTACAAACACATACACAGAGACACAAACAAAACAAATTGCACTGATCACATAACCTTTCCCAATTTCTAGTTGGATAAAGAGGTAAGTTGTGACTTTGATGGAATTCTCTTGGAGTATGATGTTGCATCGCTCTTAACAGCTTTGATTATAATTAATTGAATCTTAAGGAGAAGCGACCGAGCAGATGCTACTATGGAATCCCAGAAAATGATCTGTACTGGAGTAGAATTAGGTTTGAGCAGATTTGAATTACCTCCAAGGTAATTTGACTTAAGTTAAAGAGGCGGCTGTTTCTGTTTGTGCTGACAAATGAAAAGATCTATAACTTTAGCAAGTGCATGGACGTTTACATTTGCATGACTTATTCTTTCCTTTGTGGAGTATTCTCCAAGGTCTACAAGTTTGAATCCGAGAATAACAGGCTGGCAAGAAAGTATTTTAATGTAATTTGTTCTTGTATAAATCCCATATTCATAAAATATTGGTCCAAAACTTTTGAGCCCTGATGTGTAAATTATTTCATTATTAGGTTATAGGAGCTCCGTTTTTATTTCCCAGTTGACCATACAAAATGAGACTACATTCCCATATTCTGATTATGCAATATGTAACATAATATTATTAAAATACGTAGATATATTCCGATATAGAGTTATGAAGAAACCAATATAACAACAAGGTTAGTGCTGCAATACAATTTGGATGAACTTGTGGAAAGTTGTTATGAACTAGGTCTTCAAGGTTAGAAAGAGCAAGGGAATTAGAAAAATATTGAGAGAAAAAAAAGTGATGATATCAGTATTGGTACCTATATTTAGAAGGCATTAAAAGATGAATTGGGTCCACTTACAGCATTAATTCTCAACATGCCTGCCTGGAGAGTTCCTTCACTTACATTCAGTTGCACCACAAGACAAATGATGAGAGGCGCTGTGTTCACGATGGACAGGTTTGGGGGATATTACAGAGTAAATACCCATCTGTTGTCCAAAAGTCCTGAATTGGCAGTCACGGGCTGCTCCATTTTCCTGATTAAAGTCCCAATATTTATGGATTGTCATCACAAAGTGTAAATCTGCTCCGAGCTGTCATGCCCGGATCCTATCTGTACCCTGGAAAGATTTAGTGGTCCACTTTGTGCTAGATTTTTCATGTAAAAATGCATCGGCTACAATAGATCCAGCTGAATGTAAAGGTATTGACCACTTCTAGAGCAGGGAGAGCATTTTTTCTCAAGGACCCTCTCAGCCTGTGCCAATTGGTTTTACTAAAACGGAAATTTACACTGAAAAATAACTTCTATTTTTCACTTTCCGTCTTCTTCACCCATAAGGTGATTCCACTTTATGGTTTTTTTCTTGCAGAAATAGACTCAAATAATGTGGTCAGGATTTAAAAATGGCTACTGTACAGAGAGAGAAAGAGATCATAAATTTCTTCATCCAAGGATCTTTTTACTCATAGCTGCCAGTGTTTGCTGTTCAAACCTTCAAGTCTTGTCGGAAACATAATCCTCCTCAAACAATGAGCAACAGACATATTTATACTAAACAGTCAATTAGAGAAACAAAAATATATTTGGCAGGTTAAGCACAAAAAAAGGCCCCCTGATATTCATGAAAAGACTTAAATTTACTTAAAAAATATGCAGATTTGCCTTTTTTTGCAGTCCAGGTCCTCACAGTCCCTGGATGTGGACTGCAGCTTCCCTTTGATATCTATAAATTTATTTATTCTGCGTCAAAGTAGCTCTGATACTTGGGTTATGCTTGTTAATCAAGCCAAATGACACTTGTGTGTGAGGGTGTTTGACACTCGTCAAAGGTTTGTGCTGAGAAAAGTCTGCGTTCCTTTGTGAGGGAGCTCATTCTTCGTGTTTTGAAGCCGTCTAAAGTGCCGCGAGCAGCTGCTGCAAAGCCACGAGGAGCGTTGACGATGAGAATACCTGAATGTTAAGAGATTAGGCTCCAGACACCTGAGTGAGCACTGAATCAGTGAGAGAGAAGAAATACATACATTATTCTAACAGCTACATAAGAATATGTATTTGTTCCGACATTATCAAACCATATTGGTGGTTAAAAATAAAATCAATTCATGATGTCAGGTACTACATTTCACTTTTTTTCTTATCTGCAGGTTAGTGCAAAGGACATCAACCACAATAAAATGAATTCCTGCTTATTTGATTTATACGTAATTGTAAGCTCCTTTAAATACAAAAAAAAAAGGCTTCAAAAGACGAAGCAGTGCAGCGGCTAAAGCTCTATAGAATCAGACGTTAGTCATACTTTGTAAAATTGGTGATTGATGCTGCACACGTATTAATCCATCAGCTTCCCTGAAGCCGCGCCTGAAAATTGTTGTCAGGAAATGAGTGTTATTCAGTCCCAGGCTTTGAGGGCCCTCAGAGGAATCACAACCGGCAAGCTGTGGGTTCGCCACTGAATTAATCAGCTGGTGCAACGTTTGAATTAAAAGCCATTTCGGTTTGGGAGGTGCCCCGAGCAGAAAAAGCACGTTAAGAAACATCGCTCTCTTTTTGTCAGGAAATTGTAGTGCCTTGGCTTTATCTCAATCAATCATATCCTCCATGAATCACTTTCCCCAAAGAGATCAACATCTGCCTCCATAAGTGATATTTACCAGTCAACCAATTATTTTTAGCACGCTGGAAAAGTGTGCTACGCACACCCACATAGGGAGAGACATGGCTGTGGAAGGTTTTTGATTGTGGCCTTTATACAGAAACCTTTGCGTAAGATGCAACAGCTGTCAAAGGAGCAGCTCCCTTCATTACCAGTCCTACCAGAGTGTTTCAGCAGCTCTGTGCCAAAAGCCAAGAGTTTTGATGGAAAATTCTCTAATCTTACAGCAAGGAATGATGGGAGGGAGCAAGAAATAGAAGATTTGGAAAGGATTTAGGCAGGAAAAAAGATTAGAAACCCATATCGGCCTTATCGTACAGCCACCACACTGGGGAGTTGAATGAAGCAGCTGTCAAAATTGAAACATACAATAGGAGTAATCCTACAGTAAACAGATTGCTTGGTTTTAAATACAGCAAAATCCAGAATGAAAGGGAGCGAGACATAGAGAGAGAGAGAGAGAGAGAGAGCGAGTAAAGAATCCATCCGAGTCTTAACAGCCTGCCAATAGAGAGTGCTCTGCTGGGGTGTTCTGGTGCATGGGCCTGGCTGTCAGCGCTGGCAGAGGAGCGTCGGCCACATGGGGAGTGGGTGAGAATGAGAGCGTGCGAAGATGCTGACAAAGCCTCCCACAGAACACGGCATTTGTAGAGTGTCGGCGTGTCATCTTGAAAGGCAGAGGAGTCTAAGGTCAACTTTTACACTGTTCTCCGCTGAAGATTCGGACTGAACTCACCTCCTGCTGTGCGCTCCCCCGCGGAGCTTGCATTTGTCTTTTTCTTCTTAGAACAAACAAAAATCTCTGTGTGACAGGAGAGCAAGGGTCTCGTCTTGGACTGTGAAATACAGTAGACAAGATTGTGTGTTTTCCCGCTGTATATTTCAGCAGTCACTACTGAAGAAGTGTATCTGCATTTCAATGTTTTGGTAGGACAAAATATAAACATGAGGGTCGTTTCTGTTAATCTACTATAAACAGTTTACAGGCCCCCCCCTTTCTATACGCGGACTACGTGCTTGCTTAAGGCATCAAGGTTGGTGGAGGCACCATCCGCCTGGGGAAATGTCTGGTTTATAACGAGAGATTCAAGGCTTCACATGCAGGTATGTTAAAATAAAAGACTAAAAGTTAAATTATTTGCATAACTCATGTCAGGTTTCATCACAAGGCTTGATGGAGAGAGGAGGAGAGTCTCTGCCTCGGCTTGTTCAGGACGTACATTCATATTCATTCATTCATTTATTTTCTGTAACTGCTCATACTGGACACTCAATGAAGCAGATTTTCTAGAAATAGTCGAAGAGAGCGAAGAGACCAGCTAGTGGTAAGAGAAGTTGGAATTTATAGCCAAATATCAATTTATAATTGCCTATAATACGTTTTTTTTTTATTTTAGTATCAGTTGTTCGGTTTAATTCTTAACTGCCAGAGGTTTGTCAAATAATTAGCATATTATTATGGATATTATTATTTGATTGTTATATTGTTAGATAATGATTATGACATATTAATAATTGTTAAGATAATAACACTGTTTTTTTGTATACATATAATAAATATCATAAATAATGGATAATTATTATAGGTGAATGAAACAAAAGCAGCTGGATTACATATATTTTTTTTTATATTCATATATTTATAGGTTATATTTGCTATTTCCGATTTTGAAATTAAATTGTCGTTTTGAGGTTGAAGTAACTTAGATTGCACTGAGTTACTTAATGGCTGCTATTATTTTTATTACTATGCTATTTATTTATTCATTTTAACTTACTACCCCGCATGCTCTGGGACAGCAGTAAAACAAATAACTTGAAAGTGTATTTGTTTATCTGGAAAAGTTCATACACGATAAAAAAAAAATTGAGTTTGTCCATCCATTTCTTGTAACGACTCCTTGCAGGGTCACAGGGTCACAGGGTGCGGGCTGGAGCCTATCCCAGCTGGGAATTGGGGTACACTCATTGATAAAGCACCAGTTCATCATAGGGTCGCCTAGATTGTGTGTTTTCGCACTGTGGAATGAAGCCAAGGAACCAGAATACTAACTCCACACAGAAAGTGCTCAGGTAGATTTGAACCCAGAACCTTCTTCCTGTGAGGCAGCAATGTCGACCAGACAGGCCATCATTTGTTTTAGTTGAAAATGCTTAATGAACTCTCCATCTTTATTTCTTCAAAAACCTGCAGATAACGATCAATAATTTTGAAATGCAGATATGAAAAGCATGAATATTATAATATGTATTCAAAACATCAGCACAATTCTTTTCAATTACTTTTATGAGGTTTTCACCCTTGAGCATCTGTGTATCTTTGGTTGAATGTAATGAAAACTGGAGGGCTCTTATCTGAAGAAATCAGCTACAGAGATATTGAGTTGACAGTGTAAGTCCACAAAAAGAAGAAAGGATATGTCAAAAGAAATGGAAAAAATGCCAGTGAAGCTGATTTACACATTGCTTTAGCAAAGTTCTGTTCAAGCAGTGTTTGATCAAAAGGACCTTCAGGAATCTTAATGTTGACATAGCTTTTCCTGTTTTATATTGCATCTGATCATTTTATACGGGTCACTTAATGTGATTCTATTTTGTTGATAGATAGATAGATAGATAGATAGATAGATAGATAGATAGATATATCTTATATTCAAATTATTCACAATAATCAAATTGAACTATTAACTTGAGTAATGTTTTTAAAAAAAACATCAAATTCCTAACATTGAACAAATATGTGTGCCCATTTCATATTGTGAAATCGGCATACTTCTGATGTCTGGAGCTTTTTTGGGTTGATTTTGAGGTGTGCTTCAGATCACTGTCCGGCTGGAAGGTCCAACCACAGCTCACTTAAAGTTTCCTGGCTAGTAGGTTTTCATCCTATCTGCATATCTGCTGGTATTTGATGGCATCCATGGAACCATGTCTTTTAACAAGATGTCCAGGGCCTTTGGAAAACAAACAGCAACACTTTATCAGAGATCCACCACCAGACTTCAGTGGGTATGAGCGGCTTCTCACTATGGCTTTCTCTCCTGCTACGCCATGCTAATCTTAGATTATTATTGCCAAAAATCTGTATTTTGGTATCATCTGACATATGCACTTGTTCAATGGAAATTCCTAGTAGTGTCAGGCGAACATTTTTGTGTTTAGATGACAGCAGAGGCTTATTTTCTTGCTACTCTACCATAAAGCATGTGTTAGTGTAGGTGCCATCTGAGGGTGGTCATATGGCATCCAAGGTAATCCTTGGAGTATTTTGACTGTCGAAGGATCATCTTCATAGTGCTAGGGGTCAGTTTGTAGACGCGCCCTCTTCGAGGTGAATTTTTGGTCATCTTCTTTATCTTTAAACTTCTTAATTTTTTATCTTACTGTTGAAATAGGCATTTTTTAAATTTTTTGCATTTTCTCTCATTTTTTAGGTGACCAATTTTATTGTGTTCTACCAGATTTGTTTGGCTCTACAACTTTGAATAAAATTTCTGTGTCCTCTAGTGTTTGCCACTGGAAGAGTGCCAAAAAGAATTTGGCCTTTGTCATCTCATATTTATAACCCAGTAAAACAGGAAGTCATTTTTCAACACTTAAGAGTTCATACTCTAATTTCACTATGTTGTACTGTGTATGACTGTATGTGACGAATAAAGGATTCTTTTCTCTATACTCAAACAGGCGAGCGCAAAATTATAAAATACGACTGCAGATATGCTTCCGTTATGGCAGGATTTTTTTTGCATGTCATTTAACAGAGTTGTATAAACCTATGATTGGAATTTGAGGTATAAATAAAAGATAAATATAAGAAAACCCCAATGTCCATTTTATGATGAAATCATTGTTTTTCTGCTTTTTTCTGGCAAATGGTTTTTTTTAATTGTGTATTTGTTACATATTTCTCATTGCTGGGGTGGATACTTCTGACTCTACCACCAACAAGCTGCCTTCGCCAATGAAAAACAAAAAAATGTAGAAATAAACATTTCTCTCCTTAATAAAATGTACTTTTCTGTCATAATTTAGATGTATGGACTTTAATTGTATACTTACTCTTCAGTTTGTTTATCAGTATGACATGTTCTCAGATGAATTCTGCTTTGCGTGCTGATAAAAATAGAAAGGCACTACTGACACAGAGAAAGATGAGTTTCCAACCTCAACAACTAGTGAAGTAATCAAACCTAGCTTGCTAACTGCTATAGGCAATGAACTACTGCACAGGCAGAATATTAAGTTGTAATCAGAGTTGGTGACCCTTTGAAGAAACAATCTCCACCTTGTGCTTATGCAGGATTTAAAGCCTGTTGCTGTGGGAACACAATCTGTGTTGATTCTGCCTGTATACCAAAATGCCTCCAAACCATTGATTTCAAAGACATATTTGAGGGACTAATGGGGATGTTGCCCAGCTGTGTCAAAACAGCCCCCAGAAAAGTTGTGCATGGTTGTTTATGATTACTGAACAGGTCATTTATGTATGCATATTCAGCGGGGCGTTTGATACCCCTCTCGACTTCTCTGGCCGCTTGCTTTTAAAGCAGCCTCATACTTCTTGGTATGCAACCCACACAGGCTCCCCTTCAGGGCATCATCAGTGGAGGCTGAGGCCTGATGAGGGAAAAGAGAGGGTGAACAGAGAGCGAAAAAAATGAAAGAGAGAATTCTTTACACAACGTTTGAGAAAAAGGCACAGCGTTCCAAAATGCGACCATGTTTTGACCGCGGTGTGTTGATTTGATGAACTATAGCTCAGAGGCTACAACTCATTGGCCTCCCATTATAGCCATTCCATCATTAATTGCAAAGAAACTTCTGCCACCAAACTTTCTTACAACTCATGGACTAGTATTTGGCGTGTTCTATGAAAAAAAAAAAAAAAACTCACCACAGTGAGTTTAGAAACAGTGCCTGAAACCTTGGTTGCCTTTATCCTTCCTAACTTCTCCTCATAACTCCTTTGGGAAATGAAGCAAGATGATTTGCCATCCCTGAGCCAAGGCCTTAATTACGTACTAAGACATGCCTGGCACAGAATTCTCATCTTCTTCTGCTGTATTTGGCCGACACCGTGTGCTCTGGGTGCAGATCACGGATTGGATGGGTGCAGTATGGACTTGGCTTTTGATGGTTTGACTCTCTGCATCCCCGATGAGAAAAATGGGAGGTAATTTTAATGTATCTTTGTAGTCCATACAAAGTCGGCAAATACATCCACATATTATAAAAAAAACAAAAAAAAAACTTCAATGACTATGCATGTATAATGACTTTGTGAACTAATAAAGGAAGTAAATCTGTTTTCTAAGTCCCACTTGTGCAATTCCAGAATTAAAGCAGATTTAGAGTGGAGGAATGAAGGATGAACAACAAGAAGGGGAAGAATGAAAATAAGATCCATCGCCGGAAGCTTTAAAAAAGTCCTTTCTTTCCCTTTCTTCCCTTTCTATCATTCTGAGCTTATTGGTATCTTATTAGATATGTCTCTGCCATACAAAGTTATTGGGCTGGGAGTCTTTTCAAGGCATAAAAAAAAAGCAAAGCCTGTAATAATCTGTCTGTTGAAGGAGATTCCTCCACAGACAAGGGCCTCCTAATCCACATAGATCAATAGCGGACTGGCTAGCTGGTTCCCCAGCCCACTCTACCACTGTCCACCGGGTGACAACAGCTTATTTTTTGGCCTGCCTCTCCTTTTCTGCCACCAAACGCATTCTCAGTATCAGCGGACCATCATGAGGTTAATGAGTGGTATAATGGAGCCATATTAGAGTCAACATATGACCTTTGGATATGGGTCAGTGAGTGTGACGGGAGCGGCACCGTGCACAACAGCAAATCAGCATCGCTAAAACAAATGGGTTCTTTATGGAATACATGGACTTTCCAATTACCCTGCATGCTTGAGCACACACACACACACACACACACACACACACACACACACAGCTGGCCCCGCTTGTGAAAATAGAGATTATATTCTACGAGATCTTGTTATTTGAATGGACCCTTTTAAGTGATGTCACATTTCCCATGATTCTCTCTTCTACTACTAGTATAGTTAAAGTAGTAGAAACAGTATTTCGGATTAGAAGAAGAATGGCCGGTGAGAGCATTAGCATCCCCCTGCCAATTAGAGTTGTGTAATTACACTATGTGGACAAACTAATAGCAATTATGAAAAACAGATCTCTTGAGAAGATAAGTTGATAGAGAATTGTAACAGGTGGAAAACAGAGTGGTCGGCAGAATGTATTCTTGGGATGAATACAGTCATATTTGGCTCTGTCTGCAAGGTTAATAGTTTCCAGCTTTAACATGTATTTTTTTCATCATATATTGAGTCCACATTCATTACCAGGACAGTGATTGATTGGTGATGTCTTCAACATGTGGCAGATGCATAATTCATTCTTATATACTACATGTTATATCCTTAACTGGGCACTGCATTTCTATATCAAAATACTCTTCATTAGTAAGGTAGATAAGAATGACTTTTAGTTTGCAAAATTTGGTGTAAAGTTAAGTTAGTTCTGCTCATTGAGGCTTATATATGCATAAATGTAAAAATACAAAACAAATAATTTTGCTTTGAAAATAAACACATAATTTTCATAAAACAGCAATCAAAAAGCTATTAAGCACATGTAATGTTGAAAATCAAATAAATAAATGAATACACCGACCAGTAGGGGGCAAAAATACTTGATGAGAGATAATCATCAAAATCATCCATCCCCGACGCTCCAAACTGCCATAACTGATACGCCTGTAACCTAAGAAGCCTGACTTCAATTAAAACCAAACACAACTTTGTCAGAGCAACACAGACCCCTACAGCCCCTCAGAAAACACATAGCCCCACATCACAAGTTACAGCCAGCGTCTCAAACTCCAAATAGTTCTCCAAGGAGTAATGACATCACTACAGCTGGTATTCCACAGCCTAATGGCTGGCATCCTACTTTCTTTCATGCTCATTCATCGGACCTTCCATGGCGTTTCTAATCACAAATGACCCTTGTGGTTGTTTCATGTTGTTAAATAGATCGCAAGTTGGCCATGTATGCCTCAGACACCCATGAGAGTTTAGTCTCCGCCCCTCTATAGTCGTTACTCTCTGTAGAGATAGATTATGAATACATAGGAAAGATTGCTGCTGTGTAACTTTCACTGTCTTACTCTGGGTCTTCTCAAGAACAGATCTCTCTGACTGGCTCCAGTGGCTTCAGGTCATTGGAGACAGTGTGGGCCAAAAAGAAAGGACCTCCAAATTGGTGAATGGCGGTGATTTGATTCATTAGATTGGTGGAGATCACTATGAACTCTGATAACTGGCTGTCATCTCAGAGACAGGCGACCATTGGTATTTTGGTCTATTATACAGCTCTCTCCGGGGATGTCCGAACCAATCATGGTTCTAATGAGGGAGACAGAAGTGAGGAGCAGTCCAGGATATTGTTCCTGCAGGCTGCTTTATAAATCAGTGGCTTGTTGAGTGAAGACACGTGTCAAGTGTTCCCGATACTGTGGGTGAAAATGCTTGATGCCACATCTCATATTTTACCCTGTGGGTAGTAAGGTGCAGTTGAGACTGAAGTTAGGTTTATATGGATTTAGGTAATTTCTATTTATGTGAAATCCTATGTGTGTTTACCAATAAAATATAACAAGTTTGCTCTATTTTGCATGGGAATACTTACAATTAAATATTTATGTTCCTGACTGCATTTGGAAAACTGTTGTATTATGCACCAGCTATTTTCCAGGCTCTATTAATGGGTGCAACTGATGCACTTGACACAAGAAGCCCCCAGCTATCAAATACAGCTCTAGCCTAGCTTTTCAAAGGTGAACAGTTCCACGGTCATTACAAAACCCTTTAAGGTACACTCACTTATTTTGCAGCTCACATTCTAAAGAAATTCCATTCAGTACAGTGCTTTTGTTTGGTATCAGCTCACCAAAAAGAGCAATAGACACTCGGATCATGATAAAAATCAAACTATGTTATGGGCAGTTATTACATTTTTGGTTGAAGCGTGACTACTTGAAATTTCTGACTACTTTCTTTTTCCTCTTTCCTATATTCTCCCTGCCTCTGCCTACGAAATGATATTAGTTAATTTGGTGTCTTTACTTTCACATTTATCTATGTATGTGCCTCATATCTGACATCGGTGTGAACAGATCTGTGATGTGGCGTCACAATCACAACGAGCACGCCGATGAACAGCAGGAAATACACACAACAAACACCTAAATACATAAATTAGCGGTGCATGCATTAATTTCCTGCATTGTTTCCAACAGTACGGTGACGAGGATTCAGCCGTTTAAGCCGAGGCCAACGCAAAAAAAAGATTCGACTGCACCTTTTATTTACTGAATTTACATCCTCTTGTATCCAACCCAGCCACAGAGGGGTCAAAAGCCAGTGTGTCTCTAGTAGGGTGGGTTATGTCAGCAAGTGCATCAGGCGTAAAAACCAAAGGCAAAATCAATACGGGGGTGAGGTGATCCGCTGTGGTGACTGCTAAAGGGAAGAGCCGAAAGAAGAAGAAATCTTCTTGTTTTCAGATATTCGTTGCTGCGATTAATGACCGCTTACATTTCACACACACACACACACAATTTCAGAGACTGAAAAAAAGACCTTATCAAAATTTTGAGAAACCCAAACTTTCTAACTGAAGCTCCTTAAAAAAACTGCTACATGTATAAATCTGTTTTTTTTCTTCTTTTTTTTTCGTGTATATGTTTAGATTACTTTTAAAGTTTGGCCTATATCAGACTCCAGTATGAACGGTTCAGCATTAAACTGACCCTCATGCGCGAAAAACAACAAAGACAGAATTTTGTCAGTATGGCAGCAAAATGGAAGCCACTAAAGTTAAATAAGTGTTTATAGAGATATTTTTGAGTGAAAAGCAACTCCCGCCAGCGCAGCTATGTTACAAATGTCAATGGAAGATGACATCAAAGTAGCATGGATTAGGATCTGACGGTTCAGACCCAGGACAAATTGCAGAAAATCCAACCTGTGTCTGATTTAAGACCAAATATGTAAGTTGACCAAACCGGAAGTGAAAAAGATCTGATTGCGTTTGTGGTTTTATGTTTATCACAATGCCATGAAAAAGTCAGATATGAGCAAAAATAAAGAAAAATAAAAAATTTATGGAAAGGACATCTAAAGTTTAATGGCAGTTTTCGATTCTTTTTATTTTAAATTCTTATGTACAAAACAATGCACGTGATAAAACAGCTGGTTTCTTTAAATGGAATCACAATATGGACAAATTACGTTTGACTAAATTATTCATACAGTTTGTGATTTGGATTCTCTTATATAGTGGAAGTAATAAGTGCAAAGGTGCACGATTACTGGACTGAACCACTCTGCTCTGGATTAGAGGGTAATTCAGATAATAAACGAAATTGTGATATGTTTGTAAAGGTATATCACTGGGAAATGACTTGTTATGAAGTAATATTATATGTTGAATGAGATACTGTGGATTGGAGTTGTTTTGGATTAAACAATGCATTAAATGAAGTTCATTAATAAATTCAGCAGTTGGAACCAGAGGGAGGAAATGGCCATAACTCGGTTTAGGATTGGCCATGCAGGACTCAATGACACTCTGCATAAAATAGAAAAACATCCGACAGGAAAAATTGCTCACTGCAAACAACATGAAACAGTACAACGCATACAGCTGGAATTTAGTAGCTACAAAAAAATACAAAAGAGGTAAACTGAACATGACTTTTGTGGGATTTGTTAGAAAAGACTTTGCAGAGAAGTTTGGATGCTGTAGTTAAGTATTTGAGGGAGACGGGGGGAGGAAATCGATTTTAGGTATAAAGGTGTTTACTCCCTTCTTTTCTCTCTTTCTTTCTTTTATTTTATGTTTCTTGTTTTCCCTATGTTTCTTCAAGATTGTTTGTTTGCACTTTTGTTTTCATAGTCTTCTGTATTCTTGTCCACAGTATTCTGTGGACAAGTTTTGTTTACCTCACCTTCTTTTTTTACAGTAAATGAAAGTTTTTGCAACCCCAGCCAACCTGTCAGTATTTTTGAGACAGTGACCCGCCATTTTTGGAAGACAGTATTTTATTGTTTTTATTTAATTTTAAATTACAAAAAAAATTAGTAACTTGAATTAAAAATATAGCTTTAAGAATACATGTCCGTCCTTTAATTATACATTTTTCCCCTGTAATTTGAATATAAATCTCTTTATTTTACTGACTGGTGAACGGAGCAGTGTGGTGGCAAGAAATTTTGACTCAAAAAAGGTTCTGGGCTACAATCCAACTGCGGAAATAAGTAGGAAGGTGCGAATGTGAGTCATTGTTTGACTAGTTTTGTTATGAATGGGTGACTTGCTCACTGTTTACCCACCTCTGTCAGCTGGGATAGGCTCCAGCACTGTGGGACCCTGCAGAGGAGGAGTGGTTACCATTGTCTTATATGTATTTGTCAGTGGTTATAATGTTAAGGTATTTTGTTGGTTATTTTGTTGGTATTTTGTTGGAGTGTTGCAACACATGGGGGCAACACTCCAAGTGATTTTTAAACCCAACCTTGAATAGTCCTTCTGGTGAGCAAACACTTCATTCCTGAGTTGGGGTATATGTGTAAAAAAAATTAAGATGCACATTTTTTATTTTTGGCTTTAGGCAGTTCATTTCATATGCAAGCCTCGCTGCTGATTATTGTGGAATAATCACTCCATTACATGAACATGTCTCCAAGGCATAATCTGTGTTGTATGTGTATCCCCAGAACAAATATATTTTTCAGTTGTTTCATCTGAGGTAAGATAGGATTTTTCTTTTCACAGCACTGAAAATAAAAGTTATGTAAATGATTGTGCAAACAAAGCAGATGCCCACAACAATTTATTAGCACAATAGTGTTGCACACAGCTAAGAGCCATTTTTTCAATGTCCATTTTTTAACATCCGTGAGCAACTAATTAATGGCAGTAAAAAACATACTTAACAAAGGTGGTTTTACTCATTCTACGAAGATAATAGCACTCTAATTACATAACAATATATCCCCATGGCCCAAGGGTATGTTGTTTTTGAGCATCTTTGAATCTTCAGCCTAAATTATGTCTATTTACACGTTCATTTCATAGTCCTGGCATTGTCCGAGCACACTTTAGTAAGTCCTGAGGGATAATCACAGAGGAGATTAAATAATATACATTTTATTTTCATGTGCACAGTATTCATTGAATGTGACTTGGCAAGAAAACAATAAATATGGAACAAAAAATAAATCCAAATAAAACACGTGTAAACAAGGGTCTTCAAGGAATTACTTCACAGACCCAATCCTTTTAGAAACTACAGGTACAGTAAGGTACAAAAATTATAACTGTTGCTCTCATTTGTGTTGGATATGTTGCTGCTATTACAACTTTCTTGATTTACTACGTTTAATTAAATGTAATTGTTTGTTTCGGCATTTTGTGTTTTTGTTGTCACACTTTTAGCTTATGAGAACCTTGTTTCGATGTAATCCAAGAATGGTTTGTTCGAGCAGCGAGAAAAGTTTAGGCGTACGCCCACCTCCCCCTACAACAAGGGCATATCCGTGAGATGCCCCTAATCCCCTGCGTTGCACAAGCAATCCTCCTGCACTAAAGACTATTAATAATAATAATAATAATAATAATACATTCAATTTATAATGCACTTTACATTTGGATCTAATCTCAAAGTGCTACAAAGCAAAAACAGATAAAAGCATCAATAAAAAATAAAATAATAACTATATAAAAACCTGACCCAAAAGGCAGCAATGTTAATTAAAGTTATAGGTTCTGCTAAAAAGGAAAGTTTTAAGTCCTTTTTTTAAATGTGTCAGTCCTCTGTGGAACCCTCAGATGGTCAGTGAGGTCATTCCACAAACCAAGGGCAGCAGAACAGAAGGCCCGATCACTTATGGTGCTAAGCCTAGTCCGGGGAAGGAGGAGGCGGTATGACTGGGTAGAACGGAGGGATCGTGTTGAGATCAGTGGGGTGAGTAGTTCTTTTAGTTAGGGGGGTGCGTTGCCATGGATGCACTGGTGAGTGAGGAGAGAGATCTTATAATCAATCCTGGTGGTGATGGGAAGCCAATGAAGGGAATGAAGAACGGGGTTGATGTATTCGTGTTTACGCTCTCATCAGGATCCTTGCTGCACTGTTTTGAACATACTGTAGTCTTTGAAGACTTTTATCAGGGATCCCGGTGAGAAGTGCGTTACAGTAATCCAGTCTGGAGGAGACAAATGCGTGGATCAGCTTTTCAGCATCACTCAAGGTGAGTGAAGAA
Source organism: Lophius piscatorius (assembly GCA_009660295.1). NCBI lineage: Eukaryota > Metazoa > Chordata > Actinopteri > Lophiiformes > Lophiidae > Lophius > Lophius piscatorius. The sequence goes on along the minus strand of VRLP01003521.1, from coordinate 8,706 downwards.
CGGAGTTCGGAAATATTTCTGAGATGATGAAAGGAGATCTTGCAGATGTGTTTGATGTGGGATTCAAAAGTGAGTTGAGGGTCGAATCTTACGCTGAGGTTGGTGACTGATGAAGAGAGGGGAATGTCGTGACCAGAGAAGGTAATACTGGTTATGCAGGAAGACTGGGTCTAATGTGGGTTGCCAATTAAAATTGCTTCGGTTTTGGAGCTGTTCAACTGGAGAAAGTTGTTTTTCATCCACACCTTTATCTCCTCCAGACAAGCGCGGAGAGTTGACAGGGGATATGATGATGACGATGAGGATGGAGAGAAAACTTCTGGATCGAGAGAAGGTTTTTTGAGGAGTGGTCTGATTATGGCGGCTTTTAGGGCAGATAGAACAAAGCCGGCCTGGAGGGATTGGTTTATTACAGCGGTGATCAGGGGACTGATGGTAGAGATGTTAGTTTTCAGTAGGGCTGTAGGAAAGGGGTCAAGGGTACAGGTGGAGGGTTTCATCGTCCTAATGATGAAAAAACTCAACCTCTTGCTGTGAGATTTCTGGGAAGCACTTTAGAGGCTGGAAGATCTCAAACTGTGAGTAAGCAGACTGGAGAGGTAGAGTGGAGGAACCAGAAAGGACAATTTTTGATTTGAAGAAAGCCATGAAATTATTACAGTGCTCTTCTGTAATTTCTGTAAGTGGGGGAGTTTGTGGTTTAACAAAGATGATTGATAGTGGAAAACAGCTGCTTAGAATTTCCAGGACTGGTTTTGATGATGTTGGAGTAGAACAGTGTCTAAGGGACTTTGCGTAGACCTTTTGGTGTTCCCGAAAGGCTAGCTTGTGGACAGTGAGACCTGAAGCCTCGTAACGCTGCTCAAGGACACGCCCAGCTGCCTTCGTTTTCTGTAGCTCGCTGGTGAACCAGGGGGCTCAGCGGGAGAAGGTGACTGTTCTAGTTTTTACAGGGGCGTGACGATCCAGGATGCTACTCAGGTAGTTATTGTAGAAATCTACTGAGTCATTGGCTGATACAAAGTTTGCAGAAAGAAGATGCTGGAGGTCGACTCTCATGGTTTGTAGGTTGATGTTTTTCAAATTCCTGAAGTAGATTTGACGTTTGGGCTTAGTGAGGAGGGACACAAGTGACAATTTCATGGAGACGGCCTTGTGGTCGGACACACCCAGATCGTACACAAGAAGATTGCTGAGAGGAGCAGAGTCAGTGATGACAAGATCCAGAGTGTGCCCCATGGTGTGGGTGGGGACATCGACAAGTTGCCTGAGATTAAAACAATCCATTGGTTGGAGAAATTCGGATTTAAAACGACATGCAGGGGAGTTGACATGAATGTTCATGTCTCCAGGTACTATAATATTGGCAGAGGTTGTGTAAAATGTCGACAAAAGGTAATACATCTCAGAGATGAAGGCTGGGTTTGGTTTTGGGTAGTCGGTAGATTAGAAGTATCGTCATGGAGAATGGAGGTTTACAATTAAACGGCAGGCATTCAAATAAAGAGATATCTGGCAAAGGTAGTGGAGACAATTCCAAATCACTGCGTTAGATGACAGACAGACCACCACCACGACCAGTGCTGCGGGCTTTCTGGAGGTAACAGTAACCGGTGGGACAGGTCTCATTCAGGACCGAAAAATCATCTGGTTGTTGCCAGGTTTCTGTAAGGCACATAACGTCCAGACACTTCTCCAGAAGGTGGTCATGTATGAGGCATGATTTGTTTGTGAGAGATTGTGTATTAAAGAGTTCGATTTTAATTCTAGGTAGAACAGTGAGTCTCTGTATTGGCCGAAGAAGACTGAAATCCACTCCACGTTTTCTAACCCGCACAGTGAGTAACTTTATGGAGGAAGCCACTAGTGGGAAGAGCAACAGCATTCTGATGACGCGTCTGAGACGCGACGGTGCACGTCAGACCAAGAGGATGCAATGGAGTTATCGGAGCGGGAGTAAACAAACTTTGAACGGCAACTTCTGTGAAGGTAAGGGGGCCGGCGAAGGAGTCCAAGTTGTTTAATAACCCATATGCACAACGGAGTGTTGTAGTTGTTGAATTTCATAAGTTGGGTGACGGAATAATTTATCATCATGCTAGTTGTGGCGACTAGCCCGTTATTAGCCGTTAGCCATGGATGAGACGCACAGAGAACGTTAGTAGCCGTTATTTTCATGGAAATAATACCGAGAAAAAAAGCTATCAAACACAGAAAGTGATCAACAACGGCTTTTGGTGAAAATGTCACGGGGGCAGTGATGAACAAGACGGATAAACAAAGTGACTCAACGTTGAACAAACAGAAACGGACATAAACGATGAAACAAACAGATACAGAAGTCTCCGGGTGATGGTACACTTGCAGCAACAGGTAGGCAGACCGTCACCAGACTCGGTAGAATTCGTACAAATACAAATACAAATACAGAATAACATATACAAATACAGATATAAATCCAAAAAGTTTGCCGGTGAGCAACAATAAAGGTATACTTGTCGGTTTATAGTATTGCAGGCCGTAGAACTCTGATGGAAAAGCGGCGAACAGACAACCCCAGCGTCCTCTCCCTTCAACATCCAGACTGCTAGTGAGCTATGAGAATTATAAGCTATAAGACTAAAGTTCGATTTTTTTCCAGTTAATTCAATTCATTTTCCAGTCAATTTATATCCACCAATTTTGGACTAAAACAAACCAATTCTTAGGAAGTTATGTCCAAAAAAATGTTTTTTGTTAGAATTTTTTTTAAAAAAGCTGCCCCCCTGATGAGTAAAATATGAACTATTTGAAAAAAAATCTAAATCTCCTCGAGTCAACTCATATACACCAAATCTGTATTGTTGTGAAATATCGCCTTCTTTTTATCGTCTTTTTATTCAAAAGCCATACATAGAACTGCATTGTATTTCAAAAAGCGGGTTTAACAAAACTCAGTATTTAAACATGAGCCCCTGGTTGATCAACCCGTTCCAGAATAGCTGAACTGAGTTGGTTCAATCAATTCGGAGTTTGTTAACCATTGAGCTAGAATTGTGCACAAGATACTGTGATTCAGATACTGTGATTCAGCATGGCTATGGTCGCAATACTTCAAGCCATTGGAGCTGCAACTTTGATGCGATCATGAGAAGCCATTAAATAAAAAGGAAAACGTGGCTTTATCAGAGAAGTGTGGAAGTCAATACTGCTTGAGTGAATGTATCTGCTATTTTTTCCCACATTTCTCTGTATATTAATGGTGAAAGTTTGGTGGAATGATATTCAATATTTTAAATTCTATTTATGTTCACTAATCACACGCATCTGGGCCTCTCAGTCCTCTCCCGATGTGAATCTGTTAACATGACAATTGAGAGACGGACATGTCACGTCTGTCAGTTCTACTTCAGGCACAGAAGGGGGAGGAGTCCGGAACAAACTCAGGGTTCGTTATATAAAACCTAGCAGCGAGCAGGTTAGGTTCACAGAGTAGGTTACCATGGTAACTGACTGTGAGAGTAAGTTGTTGTTTCTTTAAAAAACAGGTTTAAAGAGTAATTATATATTTTATATTAGATCTACAGTCCCCACGAAGACTCTTGTTACAGATACATGTTTTGCTTTTATTATAAAATTATCTTTTTCATTTCAACTTTTTTTCCATTTTTGCAGGGCTCTGTGCTAAGGTGGTAGCAGACGGTTGGTGACCTGCATTTCAGCACTGTGGACAAGGTAATACTGTAATTTGATATTGATAAGAGTTCAGACAGCAAATATTTCTGCCTGTCAGAGATTATGCCTTAAAGTAAATGACATAAATTATGTTCTCACTTACTAAAGCTACCCTGGCTAACTGTTGAGCCCTGATAATGAAAATATAGTTACAATATAGGAATGACATTGTAGTAATGATACTATAATAATTTTGGCCGGTTAGCATCATACTTCAACATGTTTATGGATTCATATACTTATGTACATTCTAAAATAGCTACCCCGAATGTTATTTTGTCACACTGACATCTTGCTTTTGTTATTATTATATTATATGTTGTCCTTATGTGATCAAGATGCTGATAAAGGTCAAATGTGGGGGAGCAAAGAAATGTGTGAAGTTTGCAGGTAAGTCCAGTCTTTTGTAAGAAGTCTTTAAAGGGGAATTAAAAGTAATTTTGTAAATGAAGTGCTGTTTGTTTTGCCCCTGTGCATCAGAAGTTTCTCATAGCAGAAAACAGTACTAATAGTCACAGATAAGCAAGGCATAGACGTGGATGAGGATGTCTTTCCAGAACTTGCAAGAGCCAAAGAAGAGTATTTTGTCATCCACTATAACGATGGTAAGGTTATTGCGCAATTGTGTATAATAATGTTGTAGAGATGTTTTAAGAGATTTATATCTTGATATGGACAGAAACAGTATTAATGTCTGGTATTGCTGAGCTAGCTGATGACAAACCCAAAATCTAATTAAAGATCATTTTCTATATAATATAAGATATAAGCTCTACCTAGTGGCAGAGATATGCAACTGACCTTTGCCAAAATCAATACGGTTCTTTCTCGCACTAAAGTTAAAGGGCTTATTAAATTAGAAAACTATCGATGAAAAAGTTTTTGTGTTAAAACAAAAGATCTGTGGTGGACACGATGGCGGAGATAACTATTCTATTCTATTTCATTTTGGGGATGTGATAACATATACGCACCAATAAGCCTCGACCTTAATGTCATTTCATGGTTGAATAGAGTTTTCAACATATTTCATCGTTTTTGGCACTGTATATTTTGTTTCAAAGTTTGGATTTGTGTCTATTATTTCATTACAGAAAGGAGCTAGTATTCTCGCTGGTGTTTTACCAACCCTATAGCATTGAATTAATAATTTAATGTACGGCTGCATCTAATAATAATAATAATAATGATACATTTAATTTATAACGCACTTTACAATTGAATCAAATCTCAAAGTGCATCTATTACATATTTATTATAAAATTCCTGATGTTCAATGTGAGAGAATATCAGACTGTTGATAGAATTACATTAGTGATGAGACCCCAGTGTTTCTGCAGTAGATGTTTTGATGGTCTTTTGTATTGTTATTGCCCTGTTCCCTCATGTTGTTGTTCATTATCTTCAGATTTCACTGTCTTACTTGTGGTAGACCATACTCTCTACATCTGAGAGATACATTGTCCGTCTCTACAAGTCTAAGTAGCAACATCAGTGATGCTGAATATCAAGTGACTCAACCTCTCACAGACAGCACCTTTTCAAGAAATATAATTTTTTAACTTACATACATTACCCTTTGTGACACGTTGCTCTTTAGTTTCCCTGACATCAAATTCAAGCGAATGCAAATAGGGATTAAGGATTTTAAATGGAATTGTAACTATCATCTCTATTATCAATAGATAGAGATCATTGCTTTGATTAAAAACTGCATCTTAATTGATGAATGCTGCTTTGTAATCTTATTGATTGTATTTTAGATTACGGAGCAGATTCTCAGATTAAAGCAGGCAGGGATGACTGTGATTAAGGAATATGAAGATACTGGGAGTTTGAAAGACTCCACAAAGGCGATTAATGGTGGACATCATTGTTGCTCCCATGCGTGAAAAGGAAGGGTAAGTAACTTGGTCTCAGGGACATGAAACTCTCTTTCATAGAGAAGTCAATACCCTAACCCCAGCCAATCATTTTTCATTTGCAGGAGAGCTATAAGTAAAGTAACAACGGAATGTCATGCCCTTCGCATTGTGTCACTCTTTCCATCTTTGAAGAACCCATACTCCTAAAAAGGGATATGTGAATTAAATTGGCGGTTATTTTGGTTTAATAATTATTTGTGTATCATCAGCATATGTAGATACTAAAGTTCCATCAAAAACTTGATGTGCACTCCAAGTGGAGCATTTCTATGACATCAAGAGCACGGCAGACTTTCTTGAATTGCAGGTGAAGGCTGTGCAACGTCAATCCAAAAAAAAGAAAAAAAAAAAATATATATATATATATATATATATATATATCCCATGACGGAATGGTCCTCGGTATGGTATTTAAAGTATGAGGTCTCACGTCATCAAGAACATTTGGTTCCATCGACCTGCAAACAAGTGATGAATGCATGGAGGCCGTATCTTCTTCATCACATCACAACGTCTTTGAAATGTTTCCTCGCTGCATGGAGCCAAAGGGACTTGTAGGTAACAAATGTTAAAATGAAAGTCATTGTTGAAGAAATTTAATTGCTTGTCCTTCCCTTGTTATTTGATTTTGCAGGTCACCTAAGAGGCTAAAGACCTCGGAGACCTTTCCTTAAAAAAACAACTGAAATCTGCACTTAACTAAGAATTTGACCCTGCTGACGGACAGGTAGTATGACGGTAGTCTTACTTGATGTGTATAATGATGACTTGTTACAAAATGGTCAATTATTTTGCACATGAAATGCAGCAATTTCTATATTTTGGAAGAATTTGCTCTATTTAAACAATAAGAACTGTGCTTCCTGTCAATAACAGAACTGTTAACAATACATTTGAATTTCATGCTGCCATTATTTTTTGACTACAAAAAAGGATGTCAATAAGTAATATAGGCTGGACTTAAACATACAGTTTAACAAAGGTAGAAGAATATGAATTACATTGGGTTATTTATACAGCAACATGACTTCTCTTCTTGTCTTGCTGCACCTTCTCCCACCAAAACCAGCTGCAAGGAAGCTTCCCAAGGAGATCAGCGTCAGGGAGGCAATAGATCATCTGGTGAATTTCACATGGTTTTTCCAGACAATATAATCCAATTCCAAGTATTGTGTAATTTTAAAACAAATGGCTTTTATGTATGATACTGTGTTTCAGTCCTGCCAGAGCCTGGATGATCACCTCAAACCCCCAGTCGTATTTTCTGGCCACAGGCGCTTCAAAAGCCAGGTTTTCACCTTCTACATAGTTTTGACAGAAAGCGTCTTCCTTGTCAGTCAAGTACATCCTTGCGAGTATTTGATGGGCTCTTCAAATCCCACTTTGTTTTGATTGTGAACTATGATGATGCTCTGTCCATCTTGTACACATTTCTGCAGACCACTCTGTACAATATTGATGCAGGCACAACAGAAGACAGTCAAAAAGTCAAAAAGTCAAAGAGTTGAGAGCGAGGTTTTCAAAAAAACAGTAACTGGAAGAAAAAATGTTAAGATACTTCCTCTGTGCTTCATCCTTTGATACTGTTTCACTTTTGTTGAGGAACATCAAACTAATTCATTCCTGGGAAAGATTTGAGACTGAACTGTGGCCAAAAGGCATAAGTTTGCCTCATGGGAGCCTTTCTGACCATGACAACCCACAGCAGAATAATTCCCAGTGCTTAAATGATGTAACACCCTCTACTTTGCCAAAATATTGAAGAGGACCCATTATTATCAACTCACGTCGAAGATATGTGTGCCTCCATTATGGACAAACCTTTGAGAAGTGGTGTATATAACTATATTGCTCTTTCAAAAATTGGAAATTCAGAGGAATTCCTGGGAAATCTGCAATCTAATATTCACGGCCAAGTATTGAATTTAATCCCAAATGACAATCCCTGCAGAGAAGCCATAGAAGAGTTATTCAAAAGCATTGGACAAACCTTTCGGCCAGTTGAATTCAGATAGCAAGTGGGAGAAATATTTTATAGAAATATGGGACACAGTACAGCCAGTCGAACTGCTTCTTGGAGTAAAGTATGAAAGCAGAAGGAATAGCAAAACTGGAAACTTTGAGCAGATTCGAATCATTGTCAAACGCATATACTTATACGGAGTTCATTTTCAAATATTTGTGAATTGATCCAAACATGTACTCATTCTGAAAAATTTGAAGACTTCTGTGACGGTATCTACGTTGAAAGTCAACCTTTGTTTTCAAGTAATAAGTTTACCCTCCAAGTCCAACTGTGCTATGACGACTTTGAGACTGAAAATCCACTAGGTGCAAATAAAGGTATACACAAAGTTGCCTGTCTGTACTTCATCCTCAGAATTCTTCTCCCCCATGGTGAATTCTGCCTTAATGAACATTTATTTGTTAACATTTTTTCATGCACAAGATTCCAAAATATATGGAATTGATGAACTATTGAAACTTTTAGTAGAGGACTTGATAATATTAGTCAACTGAGGTTGCTGTTGTATTTGCTGACATTCCTGTACGTGACACTCTCGCACTAATTACTGGCGATAACTTGGGAATACAAAGCATTCTTGGCCATTTAATGAGAATTATTTTTGTAGATTTTGCATAGTTGATAAATCCTCAGCTCAGTCATATCTCTCAGAAGATTCAAACTCACAGATCCCTAGCTATCAATGATCAGCATTATACTACCTTGGCAGATGATCCAACCTTCACCTCTTCATTTGGAATCAAGAGCATACTGAATACATCACACATCACCACTGCATAGAAACAGCTCTGCTTAGAGTCACAAATGACCTACGGATGGCAGCAGATGCTGGTTCACCTTCCCTCCTGATTCTCCTTGATTTGTCTGCTGCCTTCGACACAGTTGACCATGGACTACTCCTACACCGCCTACATCACACCACTGGACTCACTGCCACCGCCCTAAACTGGTTTCAATCCTACCTCACTGACAGAACAGAATACGTTTCCCTTGGAAGTTCAAAGTCCCGGACACACACCGTCACCTGTGGGGTCCCCCAGG
>VRLP01003520.1:0-62992 GCA_009660295.1 Lophius piscatorius | reverse complement strand
CACCAACCCAGCATCCACCTGTAGGCTCCACCACCCCAGCATCCATCTGTAGGCTCCACCAACCCAGCATCCACCTGTAGGCTCCACCACCCCAGCATCCACCTGTAGGCTCCACCACCCCAGCATCCACCTGTAGGCTCCACCACCCCAGCATCCACTATATAGCATCCACCAACCCAGAATCCACCTGTAGGCTCCACCAACCCAGCATCCACCTGTAGGCTCCACCACCCCAGCATCCATCTGTAGGCTCCACCAACCCAGCATCCACCTGTAGGCTCCACCACCCCAGCATCCACCGGGGGGGGCCATGTTTGTAAGGAACAGACAAACTGAACACTGACTCTAGAGAAGTCTTTCTTTTTTGGTGTTTTTTTAAGGGCCTGAAAGATGAAACGATGAGAAAATACTTCACCTCCTGCAGAGGTTCAAGGACGAAGATCCTCCCCCCCGCCGTGGACCGAGGTCCTGCTGAGACTGTCAGCGTTTCCGTCCACCCTGTGGAGCCAATAAGAACATTCATTATCTTCCATACGAGTGCATCATTTTCGACACGAGGGCCACCAGAAACGAACACACTGGACCTTTAAATTAAAAACCTGGGGGTCTGGCTAACAAGAGCTGACCCCCTTTCAGTGGTGGAGATCTACTGACAGCAGACCTCGCTGCAACAAATAACACTCCCTACTGCTGGGGGCTTTCTTTAGTTAAAATCATTCTCTCAGGCTGATTAGTCGGCATTATATTTAATTTCTCCGGTTCCGCTGACGTACCTTCTGCTTCCGTGTGAAAACCTAATACTGAAGATTCATGGAGGCAGGGAGGGCTGGAATACTAACTACGACATCGTGTCAGGTGACTCTTAGCCGAAGTACATCTCCACGCGGTCCATTACCGACTCAATGTTCGAGTCGTAATTAGAGTTCTACAATGAGGGGCCGGCTCATAACGGCAGGAAAAGACGTAAAGCTTCATGGGTTTTCAATTTTCAGCAGACAATCACAATATAAGGCGGGTGGTTTTAATGTTATGGCGGATAAGAGTATATATATATATATATATATGTATACACAGTATGTTCAGGTATAGGTGTAACTTTTGGACTTTCTTCATGAGGCTCAGTGGGGCAGCAGATGGGATTAAAGTTACAGCCAACTGTGGCGGACCCCCAGCCGGTTAACGGCCGGCATGGTGGAGCCGAAGGGACGTAAATGTAACGGAAAATCACCCCGGTAACCCGTAATAAGACCTTTTTTTTTAGCTCACACTGATTGCTTACCAGTCAAATTCACCGGGGCAGATGTTGTGGGTGTTTGTAATAAAAAGACCGGTTTGTGATTCTGGTGTATCTTATCCATGTTTTTCCGATGACTAAGACGTTTTTCACCGTTTGCTGTTTTTTTCTAATGACCAACTACTCAGTATTAATTCATAATGAGGGCGTGTCATTGAGCGAGAGCGCCAACACAAGGTTAGTCCATCAGCAAGGTTGTGACGGCCTACCAATATCACATGTGTCTGCAGGAAGCTCCGCTCGACCTTAAAGGGGATTTTCCCGCTTTCATAAAAATAATTAATGCTTAAATGAAAGCGGGGGAGGGGAGGGGGGGGGCTAGATTACCTTCCCTGGGGTTTTCTATCTTTTTTTTAATTCTTTAATAAAAAAGAATAAAACGGATCTGTCTAGTCCTATTTCATATTTTTATCTTCACCTGTTTGAGAAGGAACTCTGAAGGGGTGAACAGGTACTTCCTGTTTGACTGGGGTATAAATATGAGGTGACACAGGCCTGATTCACTCTGAGGTTCTTCACACATCTGACAATGGAGACAAGAACATCTCAGTTTCAACAGTTAGATCAATAATGAAGCAGTTTAAAGAGACTGGAGATGTTAGACATCAACCTGGAAGAGGACATGTCTGCAAACTGACCCCACACACTGAGAGGAGGATGGTTGGACTGAAGAAAGAAAGAAAAAAGCCTCTGCTGTCGTCCATACACAAGCTAACGCTGCTACAAGCTAACGCTGCTACCGTTTGACAAACACCACTGGGACTTTCACTGGAACAAGGTCAGAGGTCAGAGACCAAAGTAGAGCTTTAAGGCTACAAACATCTAAGATGGGTGTGGCCTAGCAAGAAAAAAAGCCATAGAGAAAAGCCCCTGATACCCATTATGAAGTCTGGTAGTGGATCTCTGATTCTGTGGGGCTGTTTTTCTACCAAACGTTCAGGACATCTTATTTAAAGACATGGTTCCATGGACCAGAACCTTAAAGTGGGTCGTGGTTGGACTTTCCAACAGGACAATGTTCTGAAGCTCACCTCAACATCAACCCAAGAATGGTTCAGAGGTCACAGAATAATCAAAAGGGAGGTCCAATATCCTCACTGGTGCTCTCAGAAGCAGTAATTTCCATTATTACCAGGACCCCGATCCTTCCTGAGTTGTTCCAGCTGTCAGATCTTCTCTCAGATGAACCCGGTGCTGCTTCCTGTCCCGGATGTGAGACAGAAATAGTCTCACACAAAGACAAAAGCTCCGTTCAGATGATGAAGAGTTGATCGCAGAAGGAATCCTCCTGAAGGACCGGGATGAGAGCCGTCAAAGCAGAGACTGAGTGGTGCTCCAAACCAAAACCCCCAAAAAAGAGGAGCACACCAAATACCCTCTAATCTCCTTCTCCTCTTCCTCCTCATCTGCCATTATTACCCCCACAAATCTGGAGATAATGATTAAAGCAGGAGACAGGAAGGACAGCGGACAGGACCGGCGCTGAGGAGAAGGTTGTAACCCGTGAAGGAGGGCTGCAGGGATAAAATATCGCAAAACATCCACATTCACGAACACTTGCTCACGTGCACGCTCACGTGCACACTCACATGCACGCTCACATGCACGCTCCCACACCGGCAGCTCGTGAAAGGTCGCTCGGCTGGCCGGTGAGGCGGACAGGAAGTAGAAGCAGGTAGGCAGAGAGAGAGAGTGTCAGATCTTTATTCCTGCAGAACATTCCTCCTCTGCCGATGGAGCAACGGGGTTGGCGAGGCCTCCAGCGGCCCCTCCCCCCTGAAGCGGCGGACACTCATCAGTCTAATAGCCCTCCTGCCACATGGCGGCATCTCGGCAGCGACCTTGATTGACGGGTGCCAAAGACCTCCCGTCCGCTCCAAACGAGCCCTAATCAGCTTTAATGAACGCTTTCTAAAAGCTGCGCCACATAATCGCCACACTGGATTGGTTTTACCCCAATTAATTTATCCGTTTAGTACTTCTTAAGGCGGTATGACGTCACGTGTGACCTCGGACAGCTCCGACAACTCACCCCGACCTCCCAAAGGAATTTTACCTCACCCCGACCTCCCAAAGTTTTAAGTGTCCCAAAGGAATTTGGGACACTTAAAACTTATTATCCTTGTGGCGACATCCTTGAAATGAACGCTTTGATGTCCTCACCAAGAAAAAATAAAAAAAAGCTATTGAAAACATATGTCACATTTTATTTTATGTTCATTAATATCGTACATTTAATTTTCTATAAAAGGACAAATATTTTGGCCAAGTACGGTTTTAGACTGTTAAAAAAATCAGATGGGTGAAAATTATTCCATGATGAAATTCTATATTTCCGGTAAAATGGTCTAAAAACATGTTTTTAGAAAAACGATGACCTTTATTAGACATAGCGTTTAGTAAGTTTAATAAGTGTAAGTGTTGAATGTATTATTATTATTAAGTCCTCAGATGCTTTAATAATAATAGAAAAATCTCATTTATCCAGCAGAACTTCCTCAATAGACACGATTAACTCCTCGGTGACCCCATTGACCTGTGGTGTCCCTCAGGGCTCCATCCTCGGTCCCGTACTCTTTGGCATACACATGCTAACACTGCGTCACATTGTCTCTGCATCTTCCTCCGACACACCAACCGACCGCATGTCCTCTCTCACCACATCCAGAAACCTCCTCTTTGCTCCTCCACCTTCTTCTCCTGCCTGCAGCTCCATCTCCTGCATCCTTCTACCAGTAGGTCCTCTATCCCTCTTCTTCACGGGTCGGAACCATCTCACTCTGTCCTCTCTGACTTTGTCTCCAGGACGTCTAACCGCTTCGTCTCCAGGTTGGGCCTGAGTTTAAGTATCTCGTTTTCCGGTTCTGGATTGATGGGAAAATGAGCCGTGAGCTGGACACACCGGTCCGTTTTAGGGAAGAGAGAGCCGAGTCTGAAGGTGACGCTCTCCATCTACCGGTCCATCAGCCCTCAGCTGTGGTCCAAACAGTACAGATCCTGCATTCAATGATTTTTTTTGTCACATTTTTCATACAGGATTAGAACCTGGGCCCAGACGAACAGCACCGCCATGACACCACTTCTGATCACTTCCTGTAGAAACAAGCATTGAAAATCATAGATTAAAAAAAAATTAAAAAAAATTCTCATCTTTATTACAATAGAGCTCAAAAGCACACTCGTCTGACATTTGACAGAGAGCTGTTGGATCCGGGTCAACCAGAACCGCTACCAGAGGAAACTGTTCTTCTTGTCCTTAAGTACTCAGAGGCAACCCACGTGAATACGGGCCAGAACCTTCTACCCATTAATGAAAAACACACAAAGAAAACTCACACAAAAAGGGTCAAAGGGGCTTAACTGTGAGCCAACAGCACCGGTTCTGTGGACCCAGTTCTGTCTTCCCCACGAGCCTGTCAGTGGATCCTAGCTGTCAGCTAGAGCCCTGATTTATTAACTCCTCCTGCTGCCGGTTCTGTCTCTGATTCTGCCACAGCTCCTGCGTCTGAACGCTAAAAGCCCTCACTCGGAACATATGGCCACAAAATATTTAGAAATCCAGCCTGCGTCCAAATCAGAGCGCCCATCATCCAATTAGACAGGAAGTGGCAGATGGCCGCGGGTCGAGGACAGCTGGTTCTGAGGGTTTCTGTGTTTGTCCGTCCGTCGGCGTGTCAATCAGGAGCTGCTCGCTGGTCGAGGAGGGATGCTGCAGGTGAAGCATGAAGCGAGAGCTCCATCTAGAGGTATGAGGAGGACCAGCACCTGCTGACTGGACCAGACAGAGTCTCAGAACCACTGCTCTCACCCGGATGTTCACCTTGACATGTTTGGATTGTGAATATATCCATAGATGATTGTAGGACTAAGACTTCCCTTCAAACAAATGAGATGCAAATAAAAGGCCTTCATTGTCTTTGATGTCCCCCCAGATTTAAATTATTCACAAACAACAACAACAACAGAACATTGTGAACATAAAACAAACATTTTTTTCTAAAACAGGCCTATAATGTTTAGCCCCGCCCCTTTTTGCCATAGTAACAGCCTGAGTCTTCTGTAGTCTGTGATGAGGTCTGAGGACACGTGGAGAACCAATCCTCCAGAACCTCTCCACCTCCTTCAGGTTCTGAGGTCCACACTGGTTAACTCTCCTCTGCAGCACATCCCACAAAGTTCTACTTTGGTCTCATCTGACCTCTGACCTTGTTCCAGTGAAAGTCCCAGTGGTGTTTGTCAAACTGTAGCAGCGTTAGCTTGGAGCGGCGTTAGCTTGTAGCAGTGTTAGCTTGTAGCAGCGTTAGCTTGTGTGTGGACGACAGCAGAGGCTTTTTTCTTGCTACCCTCCCAAACAGCTGGTGTTGGTGTCGGCGCCATCTGATGGTGGTTAGAGAGACTTTCTGACCACAAGATTCATCTGACCTTTGACCTCTCTAGCTGTGATCCTTGGAGAGTCTTTATCCAGTCCAACCATCCTCCTCACAGTGTGTGAGGTCAGTTTGCAGACACGTCCTCTTCCATACAGATGTCTAACATCTCCAGTCTCTGAAGCTAAACATGGGAAAAAGGACTGGAAATAATCTTCAGACAAAATATCTGTTTTATAATAAGAATTCTTTTTTCTTTTTTTTTATTCTGGAGGAAATGTATTTAATGTTCAAAATCAAATGTAGAATTATTTCGGGCTCAAATGAAGAGGCCCAGAAAACTCTGAATTCTTAGGTGTTCTGGACTTTTTGTTTGATGGGAGGAGTCAGACCATCATGAGACTTTAGGTATGAGGTCTGAATGTTTGATGGAGACACTGAGCTTTTCCTGGGTGGAGGGTGGATCAGTCTAATATTGTCTACCAGAGTCTGCCTCCGTTGTTTATAGCAGAACCTCGTTATTATGAACAGAACTCATTGTCCAGAGAATCAACCAGAAAAGAAAAATACATCAAACTTCTGCGTCTTATCGCCTCGACGCAGCAGGAGTTCTGTCCTGCTGCCAGAACTCAGTCCATACGTTCTTATCTGAACCTCACAAACACCTCGCTGTTTCTCACCCCCCCCCCACATACACACCCACACACACACATACACAAACACACACACATACACACACAAACACAGACATACATGAACACACACACATACACAAACACACACATACACAGACATACACAAACACAGACAAACACACACATACATACACACATACACATACACAAACACACGTACACACACACACACACAGACATACATGAACACACACACATACACACACACAGACACACTCACATACACATACATACACACACACATACATACACACACATACACATACATACATACACAAACACATACACACACACATTCACATACATACACACATACACATACATACACACACATACACATACATACATACACAAACACATACACACACACACACACACACACATACACACACACAAACACACGTACACGTACACACACACTGAAGCAGGAGGAAAAATCTGGAGTTTTTGGAAGATGGTTCGGTTTGGATTCAGATCATGTGGGTTTCTTTTTTGAAGAAAGTCTCCCAGACGCTGCAGAGACGAGGAGAAGGAGGGATGAGGAGGTTCATTGAAATGAGGAGCGACGCCTTCGGAGGAGAAGAAGATAAATGGAGTGTTTTTATAACAAACAGTTGGTCAAAGATTTCCCTCTGCAGGAACCGCTTGATCAAATCTCCTTCTCTCTGCTCGCGGGCCGTCTGTGTCGGCGCTGGGGCCCGACTCCAGGTCTTTGCGGACCGACCCGTGAGATGTACCGGGACGACCCGGCTGTGGAGGATTCTGAACAGATTCTCCTGGAGACGTTTCTCCTCCGCGGTTGTTTAGGTGACGCGTCGCCTCCAGAACCTCCAGATGTCCTTCAACCACGCCGAGCATCGATCTGCCCGACTGAGCACCGCGGGTGATCCGAGACATTTGCCCACCGACCCGGTACCACCGGGAGGCCCGGCTTCCGGCTGCACTCTGTGATTACAGATGTTAATGCAGCAGAGAAAAATTGGAGATTGGATATTTTTGATCATGACTGGAGAAACATTTCAGAGATGGAAAATGAAGTCTGGCTCCTCGAGATGAGAGCGAGGTCCATCTCTGTGCGCCGCAAATTAATAGGAGGAAGACTGCGGGTCGGCGGTGAGGAAGAGCGTGATGAGTTCAGAGAGTTGGTTTTCAAGATCTCGGCTCAGCGTGACGCCGCTCAGTTCTTACAGACGTGGAATATTTGTTCTGACGGATTAAACTGACCTGTATGAGCTGATATCTTCTTTTCTTTTTAAACATAGGGGAAATAAATACCTTCAGCATTTTTGAAATATCAAAAATAACAATGATATCGATTTTATAGAAAATGGGAAGAAGAAACAAAGACAGAATTTTATTTTCTCGCAGAAAAGTTGGGGACATTACGAATCGTCAACATCGTCGCCGCCACCGCAGATCCCTCGTGCAAACGCGATAACTCAAAAACTATATCAGGGATCATTTACAAATTTTGTATCCGCATTGCTTTTAGGGTGAGGAAGAACTGGAGTGAATTTGGGAAAGTTAGGTTGTACATTTCTGACACTAGGGGGAGCTTTATCTCTAAAATTGTCAGTCCAGAACTAGGAGGAACTTTTCTTACGAGAAACAGTTTTCCGGACATAACGCGAAAAAACTTTCATGGATCATTTTCAAACTTTATACCAACATAGACCTCGGTGTGAGGAAGAACTGGTTTGATTTTGGGAAAAGTTCAGTCATTAAGTTCCGACACTAGGGGGAGCTTTATCCCCAAAAGTTTTCGGGCCATCATTTCTCAACCGTTGAAGCGAATTAGACCAAAATGTTATAGATGAATTTAATCTTGTATAATCATGTTTTCTTCTAGCAGTTCATATTTCACTCACTAGGAGGAGCTTCTTTTTTTTAAACGAAAAAAACTGTTTTCTAGATACAATTAAAAAAGGATGTATTATTTTCCAGTTTTACATCCACATAGACCATAGTGTGAGGAAGAACTGGCTTGATTTTTTGGTAAAGTTGGTTCCATATTTCCCACACTAAGGGGAACATTAGCTTTTTGGCTAGTAATTTCTCAACAATTGGTCCGATTTTTGAAAATGTATTGTATATGAATGGAGATTAATAATGTAAATATGTTATATTTCACTCTAACTGTCATATTTAACCACTAGGTGGAGCTTTCTTCTTTTTTTCTGGACATAACTTCACATTTAATTTGAAGAGCTCAAACAAGTATTTCATGTTCAACACAGGGGATTGGGGACTTCTCGGCGATATATGTCTCATAATGAACCGTTTCTGATCTTCATACTAAGTTAAAAATATGAATAAACACAAAATGCTGGTTTAAAATATTATCCGCTCAAAAAGGTGTTCTGATACCAGCCGGACCTGTGTGAAAAAGTATTCACCCCTCAAGAACTGGAAAAGCTATAAAACTGGACCCACCTAGTCGTTTATGTGTCACCAGTCGCACAATCTGCCAAAAAATCAAAAGAAATTCCAAAGGAGATGAGATAGAAGGTGATTAGAAGAGTTACAGACTCCTTCCTGAGGTTCTGGTACCGCACAGATCCACAGGGAGACACATTATCTGAGCCCGGAGGTGAAGACTCAGTGACAGAAGGTACAGAGAAAAACATCGAACTGCGGTTTTCTCTCGGCGCCGTGAAGGTCGGGAGGTCAAGGCTTCTCCATTCCAGATCCACCGCCGACCCAGAAGAACAGAAAGCTGGTCGTTTCCACGGCAACGGTTTTCACAGGAAACAGAAAACAGCTGCTGCAGTCTGGCCTTCAGTTTACACAACAGCAACGCACAACATTTCATTTATTAGACTCTTGTTTTCAACCTCTTATAATAAAGTCGCTCCAGGAAGTAGAAAAATAACTCATAAAAAATAAATAAAGATTTTATGAATTATTAAAGTATCCTCCCGATGCTCAAGACTACATCTTCATCATATCGCATCTCGCGGTTATGATGAAGTAACATCGCCAAAATGGAATCATCTCTAGGTAGGACTAAACAAACAGGTTACCCAGTGACCCATCCATTAAGTGACTAATATGCAGTTTCTAATTGACTTACAATAGAAAAATTATTTTTATGAACCTATATATGTTGATCCTGAGGCAGCTGGATATCTCAGTGGGTTCCTACCACTGACTTGGGTCCAGGAGATTGGGGTTCCAATCCCAGTCAAAAGAGTGGGTGGAAGAACAGTTAGGCAAGGTCCTTAGTGCTACCAGCTGACCCGGCAACATTTAGTTCCGGTCATGAGCCCGGATAAATGGGATGCCGAATCAAAATGCGTAACGAGACGATCCGCCGTGACGACCCCCCCATTTGATTGGCTATATGTGTTATCTCACAAAAGTCCCCAATCCCCCTGACTGAACCCCTCAAATGAATATGAATTCAGATCCAAAGTACTATAGCTCCCCCAACTGAGTAAGGTATGAACTTTTTGAGTTAAATATCATAAATACGAGATGTACCTAAAGTCAGCTAATTCATGTACGCCAAATTAAGAATGAATCGGGCCAATGGTTAAGAATCTATGTCCGTTTTTTGGTCGGATTAACGAGATAAACCAAAAGGCTCCCCCTAGTGAGTAAAATATGATCCACGGCTTTGATGACGACGATGATTCCATGATATCCCCGACTTTTCAGGGATACAATCATGCTTACCCCCCTGTAGTACCCCTAGGAGTGACCTACCCCCATTGGGGAACCTTGGACTGGCGTAGCGGCGGGATCTGAAGGTGTTAAGAGGCTCATGAATGAAAACATCAGTTCCTCTTCCTCTCCAGGAAATTTCTCTGACCTTTTCTGTCGCCGCCTTCACGACTCGTTCTGGTTCTAACGTTCCAGAAGGCGTCGGAAAACGACGAGAGAAATGTTATTGTTTTGTTCTAAAGGTCAGATTGAGTGTTTTTGTGTCTGTAATCACTGAAAATCAACATCTGCCAGCATTTAACCACAAACACCAAACAACCTCTGTTTAACGCTGGGAATCAAGCCTGACAGTCCGGGCCGGGTCGGGCCGGGCCGAGCTCTCTGGTGCCGCCCCTCTGCCGAGTCACCGGTTGTCCTTGAGTATTTTTATTTTACAGACTGCAGTGATTCTCCTGCAGAATGATTGCTCTGCTTCTTTCTTTCCCTGAGTGTGAAGAATCTTCTAAACGGAGTCGGAGCGCCAGGAACCGGCGAAAAGACAAAACGCTGAATGTTGGGATTATCTGATCGGATATGGTTCTCCGGAAAATTGGAAAAAAGTTTAGTAGAAATTACTTCAACAACACTCTTTTACTGAGAGACTTTACTTCTGGAAGTTTACGAGGTTTATTTCACCGGAAAATGAAACAACAAAAGAAAAATATTAAACACATTATTCACCGCTGACTCATGTTGTACATGTGTGTGTGTATGCGTGTGTTTATGTTTGTATACGTGTATGTGTGTGTGTAGGTGTGTTTATGTGTGTGTATGTATGTGTGTGTGTATGTTTGTATATGTGTGTACGTGTTTGTATACGTGTATGTTTATACGTGTGTGTGTATGTGTGTATATGTGTATGCGTGTGTGTATGTATACATGTATGTGTGTGTGTATGTGTTTGTATGTGTATGTATGTATATGTGTGTGTGTGTATGCGTGTGTGTATGTTTGTATACGTGTATGTGTGTGTAAGTGTGTTTATGTGTGTGTATGTATACATGTATGTTTGTGTGTGTGTGTATGTATGTATATGTGTGTGTATGTATACATGTATATGTGTGTGTGTGTGTGTGTATGTGTATGTGTGTGTGTGTGTGTGTGTATGTGTGTGTGTTTGTATGTGTATGTATACGTGTATATGTGTGTATGTACATGTATGTGTGTGTGTGTGTGTGTGTGTGTGTGTGTGTGTGTGTGTGTGTGGTTTCACACTAATGAACATTCCTCTGGTTGACTTCCTGTCCCCTCCAGAACCTGCAGAGATGAGGGTGTTTTGTATAAAGGTGGAGGAGGAGACAGTTTATTTTAACCGTCTGGAGCTCCTGGGACTCTCCACCTCGTATTTCATCTTAATGTATCTTCCTTCCCCTGACGCACATTTTTCCCCGACCCACTTCAGAGGAGGGAACCAACAATGGCGGCGCAGGTGACTCTGTGTTTGCGGTTCTGCGGGCCATTACGTGCCCCGCTGCGCTGACTGGGTGGGCCCCGCGTTGTTGATCTGCATCTACGGGTTTTGTTCCATGATGAGACCCAAAGAACCCTTCATGACCGAGTTTCTCACCGGAGCCTATAAGAATCTCACCACCGAGCAGGTGAGGCGCCGATCCGTGAGATGAGATACGAGTTCAATCCAGGGGACTGCTTGTATGATGCAGGGGATTGGAGACTTTTCAGGGATATACTTCGCATGAGTCCAGTTTGGAAAAGTTTATTCATCCATTCCAGTTCTCAGTCTTTTTAAGGCTCGCATTTTGTAACACCAGTAGGGAAAAATAAGGATCTCTTCCACCCCGAAAACATTTGGGACAACAAACTTGATCACAGACTTAATCACCCCGAGGAAAACAGCAAATTACGAAGCTAATGTCAGAAGGGCGGCTAAAGCTAGCGGTAGCTCAGAAAGCCCTGAAGTCCTTGAACAAAAGCCAACCTAGAATATATAACAGACTGAACGACTCCTTTAAAGTTTTATTTCCACTTCGAACTGTCATTTAATTGGTTTAAGGACGGAGGGAACGTTCATTTCAACAGGTCAGACTACACACACAAGGCCGACCAGCCTCGACACTTCCACTGTAGTCCTTCATAAGAGCATTAAAAATACTTTACGTAGTAAGATTTTTAGACTATAATGGAGAAAAAAAACTCATAATCGGCCGATCTGACTTTAGAAAGATCAGGGATCAGCCTCAGTGCATCTCTGATAAACAAAAACATGCGTGAAGTAATATCGCAGGAATTCAGGAAATACGTTTAGCCACTTTTCATGGTCATAATAAAGTGGCACGACAAAAGGATAAAACTCTGGAACCCAATTTTTTAAAAAGTTGTTATTTCAGCACATTGAGAAAACGCACTCCAAATACCACAACATGTTAAGAAAACGCACTGCAAATACCACAACGTGTTAAGAAAACGCACTGCAAATACCACAACGTGTTAAGAAAACGCACTGCAAACACCACAACGTGTTAAGAAAACGCACTGCAAACACCACAACGTGTTAAGAAAACGCACTGCAAACACCACAACGTGTTAAGAAAACGCACTGCAAATACCACACCATGTTAAGAAAACGCACTGCAAATACCACAACATGTTAAAAAAACGCACTGCAAATACCACAACAGGACGTAAATGTGTCCAGGGGACACTTTAAAGTGATGCACACATCGGACGGCGCTGGTTTTGACTCGTTGTATTTGCAGCACGTTTTTAGAGGGAGGAGACAACGAGACACAGGTGAACTCAATCAGGTCAACAAGAGGAAGGTGAAACAAGAAGACAATCAGTGGAGGGAAGACAGGTGGAAAAACGGAGAAAACAAAAACAGGGACAGGAAGTGAAGAAAAAGACGAGATTTGGAAAAACATTCGTATTAAAGAGGAACACGAGACAAAGACAAAAATAAACCCGTTTGAATCTGTTAGTCGTCACCGGAGGAGGACGTCTCCTCTACGACAAACTAATATCTGATGTTTGGAATTGATTGAATCTGGAATCTTCTGACTTTGATGTTACTCTGTGGTCAAAGGCTTTGGTGTTTCATGCCAGCAGACTTAAACACCACAAAGATAATCTGATATTTACACCCGCTTTGAAAAGCTGGCGTGGAATCACTGGACGCTCTGGATGGAGACGCTTCATCAAACCTGCAGAGACTTACTGCAGATTCTCCGGGTTGGGACGGACGCCGTCTCAGCGGATGATTCCTGAAGGCATCCTTCGGCTTTGATGTCTGGATTGAATCGTTTCAGGTCTTCTCCAATTGAGGTCTTTGTCATTTTAAAGGAAACTTCTCTCCCAGATACGCCACCGCTTTCTCCGATGATGACCCTTCGCCATGTATGAAAGATGGCGAGGAGGCATATTCAAGATGGCTGACAGGGGCAAACAAGGTGCAACCTTAGAAAACACATGCAAATACAGACAACACAAACAAATCAGTCTGACAACACATGCAAATACCACAACACAACACTTCAGGAAAACAAGCTGCAAATACCATAAAACATGGGGGGGAAACGCACTGCAAATACCACAGCGTGTTAAGAAAACGCACTGCAAATACCACAGCGTGTTAAGAAAACGCACTGCAAATACCACAACGTGTTAAGAAAACGCACTGCAAATACCACAACACAACACGTCAGGAAAACAAGCTGCAAATACCACAAAACATGGAAAAAACGCACTGCAAATACCACAACGGGTCAATAAAAAAAATGCACTGCTAATACCAAAACACAGCACATTAGAAAAACACACTGCAAATACAACATGTAAATAAACCCACTGCAAACACCACACCTCAACACGTTACGTAAAATGCTGTAAATACCACGTTACGAAAACGCACTGCAAATATAAAAACAGGTGAAAAAAACAAAACACACTGCAAATACCACAACATGTTAAGAAAACGCACTGCAAATACCACAACACAAGGGAAATGTGTCCAAAGGACACTTAACAGTGAGGCACAAATCTGATTGTGCTCGTTTTGACGGGGGTTTGTTTTGTCGCAGTATTTGCAGCAAGTTCTAAATTATTCAATAATTCAATATTTTGTTTTGAGATAATATTCCTGCAGGGAAAGACAAATTAAAGAAAACATAACTTTGCAGTATCATATTTAGTTGTTAATCTTTTGCAAATATAATGTCCAAAAATTCAAAATATTTAGGCTTCAGGCTTAACACTGATCAGCCAAAACATTACAACCATTGACAGTTTAAGGATACTTAATTTAATGGTTTAAAATCAGGAGAACTGGGCGAGTGTGCAGATCTGAGTAGCTTTGACAAAGGCCAAATGGTGATGGATGACCATTACAACTGGGTCAGAACATCTTCAGAACTGCAGCACTTACCGGCTCAGCATCAGAGAAAAGAAGAAAAAAAAAAAAGAAAACCTAAAATGTGCTCTACCTGCGTTAGATTGCTAAACCTGATGAACCATAAATCATTTCATTCACTCAACAAAAGCACTTTTAGAGTCTTTCTCCTGACAGGAATCTCTACCTGCTTAATGCTTCGAGCTGGAAGATGCATTGTGGGAGCGGCGCTGGCCAAGTTTGCGTGACACTGAGCATTAAAATACCAAAGTTAAGTTTGACGGGAGAAAGTCTCTGCAGTATTGCGCCTCACAGGGCAGCGTGGAGAAGAAATGAAATTGGCTCCTTCACACCTCCACAATGTCAATGACTTTGTGATGTGTGACAGAATGAACGCCGCTTCCTTCACACAAATGACAGCGGCAACTCTCAAGGTGTTCTCATTTCACGCTCCACCATGTACGAGGAAAATTAACTCTTGGGCTTGTGGACAAGAGTGAAAACGGAGATTCGACATGAAAAGCAATATTTTGTATCTCTTTAAATAACAGTTTTGTAATAAAGAGAAGGAGCGTCTGTCTGCTCTACACTGCTAATGAGATAAGTTAGCCTTTCAGCTAGCTTAAACGCTCTGGGATTTGGACCGCTGGCGGAGAAAGGTGGTTCCGTATTCCTCCAGGTCGCCCCCCATTTACGTCCTGTTGTGGTATTTGAAGCGTGTCTTCTTAATACGCCGCGGTATTTGCAGTGCGTTTTCTTAACATGTTGTGGTACTTGCAGTAAAAAAAAGAAAAAAGAAGAAAAAAGGAAGAGAAGGATGAGGAAATGTGAGAGTGGTGCTGGAATGGTCACAAAAACTCGGAGCGTGGATCAAATAATATTCCCGAAAAGTCGGAGATATTAAGGAATCATCCCCACCAGCGACGCTAAGCCTTTAGTTAAGGCCATAACTCAAAAACTATTTCATGGATCTTTTTCAAATCTTACACCAATATACACCTTAGTGCAAGGAAGAATTGGAGTGATTTTGGGAAAGGTTGGTTGTATACTTCCGACACTAAAGGGGGCTTTATTGCCAATGATTTTCTGTCACAATTTCTCAACCGTTGGTCCGATTTAGTCCAAATTTGGTACAAATGCATCGACTCTTGATTCTCTGATTGGACTGCAGCTTGGATGAAGGAAAAGAAGCATTTAGTTTATGAAGTTTTGCACATGGGCCTAAATGAAAACAACATTCATGATTTTAAAACAACTACTCAACTCAACTTTTGCATAATTTTTTAATTCTGACCCAAAATCCTTTGAAGATGAAGCTCCCCCTAGTGGCGTACATTCACAACTGACCTTTCCCAAAATCAATCCAGTTCTTCCCCGCAGTGAGGTCTATTGATTTAAAAATTTGAAAATGATCCATGGAATTATTTTTGAGTTATCACGTTAACATGTTAACAATATCCCGGACTGTTCGTATATAATAGAGAATATAATCGAAGCAAAAGAGTCAGAGTTAAACAATCAGGCTTTTAATGAGATGCTAACTTAATTCTGAAATCTAACCAACAACCTTAATGTTTTGCCATAAAAATGAATTCTGAGGTTTTTTCACGGGTCATTTTTATTCACTTCAAGACTTAAAATGTAGCTGTTAGCTGTAAAATAGACCCATCCTGATCTCCAAGGGTTCCTTGTGGTCCAACTTTCGTATTATTTTTCTCTATTTTCTCTCCTAATTGGAGCATGTTTTGCTGAAATTGAACGATTTCACTTCAGAACGTCTGCTGGTTCCCCACGTCTTTAGAGAAATAGCTCTTAACATTCACATCTGTTGAAAAAATATTCAGTAAACTGCTTCTATCTGTCCACTGAAATGATAATGCTTCTGCTGCTGAGGAGAAAACAGAACCCCTGTAGAACACGGACCCGGTAAAGAGGAACTTTGAACCAATCATAGCAAATAGCTAAAGGAAAAAAATCAACAAATTAGCATTTACTCTCCAGGCTCATATCAATCCATATAAATTTGATTTCATTATTTCACGGTCGATTTAGAGATTTCAGTCTATTTGATATGGGGAGAGTTTCTGTTGCCGTGGAAACCACTAGTGCAGAAAAAAACCCAGCGCCGGTTCTCCTTGAGTAGCTCCCCTATCAGATAAACAGCTGTTTGGTCTGTTGACATTGCAAACAAACTGCTGGTATGAATGAGTGACTCAGTAGGTCTGTAGGTGTAAACCCAATCTGATCGACTGAAGTATCTCCGCGAGCAACAGTACAACACAGGGGAGGGTACCTTTAGGAGGAGGAGGAGGAGCTGAGGAATAGCTATGTTTTTAATCTCAGGGATGCCCTTTGTCGAGAAAGCGTGGTTGGCATTCAACACATACATTCAAAAATATATTCAATATGTTTGCTTAAGCAGCTATTTAATACCACAGAGCCAAAACTCAGTTCTACTGTATCACATATAAAACTAATTTATAGTGAGTCAACGACTTCACCACATTTACAGCAATCAAAAGCAGGGTGGATGTGTGAGTAATCTGTTACAACGTGGGAGTTACTATGTATGAATTATGTATGAGTTATATCTTACTATGTGTGAGTAATCTGTTATTATGTGTGAGTAATATCTGACTATGTGTGAGTAATCAGTAATTATGTGTAGGTAATCTGTTATTATGTGTGAGTAATCTGTTATGTGTGAGTAATATCTTACTATGTGTGAGTAATCTGTTATTATGTGTGAGTAATCTGTTACTATGTGTGAGTAATATCTTGCTATGTGTGAGTAATCTGTTATTATGTGTGAGTAATATCTTACTATGTGTGAGTAATCTGTTATTATGTGTGAGTAATCTGTTATTATGTGTAAGTAATATCTTACTATGTGTGAGTAATCTGTTAAGTGTGAGTAATATCTGACTATGTGTGAGTAATCTGTTACTATGTGTGAGTAATTTGTTACTATGTGTGAGTAATCTGTTATTATGTGTGAGTAATATCTTACTATGTGTGAGTAATCTGTTATGTGTGAGTAATATCTGACTATGTGTGAGTATTATCTGACTATGTGTGAGTAATCTGTCATTATGTGTGAGTAATATCTGACTATGTGTGAGTAATCTGTTATTATGTGTGAGTAATATCTTACTATGTGTGAGTAATCTGTTACTATGTGTGAGTAATCTGTTACTATGTGTGTCGACATGAATATTTCCGCGGATTTTACACAAAATGCGGCGGAAAAATGATTGAATTAAAAAAAAACACCGAAGAAAAACAAATCCCTTTTATTTCCCTCAAAAAATACACAACCTCCCAGCTCAGCGGAGACGACGGCGGCGGCATTAATTAGACTTTTTAATTGCCGGCTCTCGTCCCCAGACGGCCACAGCAGCTGCCGCCGTCCAGTCGCCGCTCTTTTATTGATTATAGCGCTGATACATTCCTGTATTCCCCGGAAACCAGAGGCAATTACTCCGTGTAAACCACATCCAGCTGGATGGCTCTCACTTGTAAACGCTTCCAGCAGACATGCAGTCGGGCCGTCGGGCCCGTGTCGGATATTTCCCCACAGATTCTCTCTGTTCCGCACTTAGAAAACATCCCAGAGGAGAAAACCTGGAATGGCGGGATAGGAGGCAAATATGAATATGGATTACCGACACAATGAAAAACGACACAAAGTAATTTAACATTACATATTTAGTAAACGCACAAACCCCGAGGCTGGAAATATAACTTTTTTTTTTTCAGGAGCTCATTAATATTAAAATATAAGCCGAATTCTTTTATGCAGAACAAACGGAGTTGTGTTGAATAAAGTTTGGGGCTGCAGCGCTGTTTATCTACGATCTGAAGCGCTAATTAGCCCTGATTTACACTTCAAACATATATTTAAGTCAATTTATTCACATTCCCTTCCAGGGGTCAGGGATGAACCAGGCTCTCCGTTTAATTTGGCTCCAAGCTACGAGCTCTCGGCTCAGATGTAGGACGAACGCCGCAGCCCGGCTTGTGCAGATTCAAAATTCAAGCAGCCTGTATGAAAACACAAGGCGTGTACAACCAAACGCAGCTGGAGTTCCAACGTCTCGCCATCCGTGCCACGCAGAGATGTTCCAGAGTGACCTACATGCAGCTGGTCCACCAACCCTTCAACATCTGATGTGTCACGGGACTCTCTGGTTCCTCTTCAGGGGAGTCGTAAATGTATAAAGGTTTACTGAGGCTACGACTTTCCTCGAACCCTCCATGAGTTGGTTCTTAGAATCCGTCTTTATATGGACTGGCAGTAAATTTGATGCACCACTTATCCTGTCAGAGCAGAAACAGGTTTATGGCCCCTATCAAGCACCTTCTTCCTCACCTCTTCTGGAATATCTGTTGATTTTGACACCGGGGATACTCTTCTGATAATTATGTATTTAACCCTCACTCTGGACATTTTCGGCTTTTCACTTTTGATTTTTTTGATAATGTTGGTTGCAACTAGTTCACGTCCCAGACTGCCAGGGTCTCACCCCGAAAGGCCCCCAAACTCCTGCGTTGTACAAAATGAACTCAAATGAAATGTGACTCCATAGTCCATAGTGACTCAACCTAACTATTTCTATGATGTCATCAGTCTGTTCTAGGATCAGATCCCAGAGTGACTCAATGATGAAGATAAATACAGTTAACGAGTTTTTCGAGTTCAGGAATAAAACCAGACAGAATTCCTTGAGTCGATTCATAGGAGATAAATTTAGACACAACTGGTCTGATGGTTGGGAAATTACGAACTAGCTCCCGCTAGTGAGTAAAATATGAACTGTTATAGTGAATATGCACCAAATTTGGATTAAATCAGACCAACTGTTGAGAAATGATGGCCTGAAAATGTTGGGAGAATCTCCTCCTAGTGTTGAGAATTTGCTACTGGACTCTCCCTAAAGAAATCCACTTCTTCCTCGCACTCAGGTCTAAGTGGTCTACTCAGATTAGCCCTGTTCAAGGGTAAATAAAGCTTGAAACCAGGAAGCGTCACATCGCCGCTGCCTCCTCAAACCGTTCTTCAAATCACTGAGTGTTAAATAAGAAGCAAACCTGACTTGCCGCCAGCGCGGTGAGAGAAAACAAGGAAATCCGCGGCTCCCTGGAGACGTGGGTCCATTCCTGCGGAACTATTTATCCACTAGATCACAGAGAGACGCTGACTATAATTGCTTGATTCTCTTAAATGTGTACATTTCCTGGGAGCCATTCAGGCTCATCAGGACCTATCGGCCCAACATCGATGCCGAGGTGGACGATAATCCAGGCCGCCCGTTTAACGTGTTCTTAATCAGCTCCCCTGACTCTGGTTTAGTAGCCAGGGGGTCAAACTGAGACTGAATAATTACAGTAGTGGCATCTGAAGGCTGAAGGAGGAGGAGGAGGAGGAGGAAGGATCGATACTCCAGCTGGTCTCCATTTCTTTAAGGCGCCATAAACCAAATGCTTCTCAATCCCCGGTTTAAAGGGATAAATGTTTGTGTTCACTCTTTAAGTGAACCCCTTTTTACGCCTCACAGAAACTTGATCTTACAACATAAACCACGGGAGGACTCTGGAGTGGTGGGTGTGGGGGGAGTTGTACCTGGGGGGTTTCACATTCCTCATGGCTGGAGCTTTATTCCTCATGGACATGACTGACAACATCTGGATCATCTACGCGTTCCTCCTGCTCTTCAAAACGGTTTACACGCAGCTCGCCATTATCTGCTCGTAAGAATCCACCACAGACACGCCCCCCGACTGGACCCGCACACGGGTGCCACAGAGGAAGACTATGGATCTCTGAGAACACATGTCAGGAGTTTCAAACGCGTTAAAGGTGCAGTGTGTCAAAATTTAGCAGCAGCAGAGAGGTTTCAGATTTTAGCCGATATCGTTCCTCAGCTCACCCCTCCCTGTCCTCGGATCTACGGCGGCCCCGTGAATCTGAGCCAGATTTACGTTTTTTAAATAGTTTATTTATTGTACTAAGATGAACTGGGGACATCAGTATCTACCCTAGACTACAAACTAGCCCATCTGATGAGGTTCCTCTAGATATATAAATTTGTAAATGACTATATATTTATTCTGTGAAACTAAAGGTCAGAGCAAAATAATCGACAGCGACGGTGAGATCCTTCCTACTTCCTGCTTCTTACTTCCTGCTTCCCCTCCAGGCTTTGCATTCAGTGCAGGAAATGCCACCTTTAATACTCCCGTATTAAAAGTATAAAAAGTATAGTATAAGATTACTAAACATAGTTACAGATTACTCACACTGTTAATACAGTAACAGTTTCCTCACACATAGTAACAGATTACTCACACATAGTATCAGATCACTCACACAGTAACAGATTCCTCACACATAGTAACAGATTCCTCACACATAATATCAGATTACTCACACAGTAACAGATTACTCACACATAGTATCAGATCACTCACACAGTAACAGATTACTCACACACAGTAACAGATTACTCACACATAGTAACAGATTACTCACAGATAGTAACAGATTACTCACACACAGTAACAGATTACTCACACATAGTAACATGTCCAATTTTACTGACACTATGAATAAATGATTTTAGGTTTTACATGTACACAAACATTAAGGCGATGAAGACACACCTGATAGTTGTGGAGATATTTGAAGGTTATTTTAGGGATGTGATTTAGGTCAGACATCGCTTACCCTAGAAATAACCACGCTGAACAGGTTAACAAATATTAATGAAGGCAGGAGTCACGTGCAAATTGTGAAACTATTGTTTCAAGAAGATGTTCCAACATTTACAAGTTTAGCGATCATATATATCATATTTGAATACAATTTGTGATCAGAAAGGGTTGAACTTTTGACCTTTGACTGTATCCTCGGATTAACAAATTCATGATTAAATGAAAGTATTCCTCACCGTTTCTTTTTCCAGTTTTTCGTCTACGCCTCGTTCTTTGCTGCCATCTTCCTGCTGTTCACAGTCAGAGGGATCCACACTGTTCTTCGCCTCTAACGTCTCGCTGCAGGCGGGCAGGCGAGAGAGAGACTCCCAACTGCCAGACGGCTCATGTCTTTGACGCACAGAAGAACATGAGGACTTTTATCACAACTGTAGCAGAAACATGGAAACAGTGTGTCCATCTTTACCTGAGATATTCATATCCATCCACGCCTGACTGGTTGAGTTATTCACTCTGTCACTATCAGGATTCAACTCATCCATCATGCAGACCGGCTGAGAGTCTGATTGTGAAAGTGTGATTTCTGCATGTGGCCACTAGAGGACGCCACCCCCTCAATGTTAAACAAGTATACCAGGAAGGCAGCCATGAAGAAACAATCCTTCTGTTGTGGAAAATCATAATAATGACTCTTCAAATTTGTCCAGATATGATGCTAAAAAGATGAAATCTGTTTTATTTCCGAGACGCAGTTGTTGTTGTTTTTTATTAGACAGCAGTTTAACAATTTGAATTGTTCAAAATATGTAATAAATTATCATCTGTTATATGTTCGCATGTCAAGGATCAGAAGGTCAAAGTCACAAATGATAATAACAGATAAGGTCAATTAAAATTGGTGGAAGAAAAACTGTGTGGTTGCAGATGGAATATCCCCCCAAAGGCCCCCAGTCCCCTGTGTTGTACAGGCAATCCCCCTGATTGAACTCCTCAAATAAAATGTGACTCATTAAAATTCTCAAACAGTCCATATTGACTCAACCTAACTGTTTCTATGATGTCATCAGTCTGTTCTAGGATCAGATCCCATAGTGACTCAATGATGAAGATAAATACAGTTAACTATTTTTTTTCTCCTTGCCCGTTTGGACTTGATCGGACATGGGGTTGGGAAGTAAAGGTCAAAAACCTGTGTTTTATTTAAAAAAAGAAAAGAAAAACCTTTACAGTGAATCGTAAAGTATTATAGTAAAAATATAATATTTTAAAAATAGATCTCCTTGACTAAATTTGGACTAAATTAGACCAACTGGTAAGAAATTATGGCCTGTATACTTTTGGAGATAAAGCTCCCCCTACTGGCGGATATATGCAATTGGCCTTTCCCAAAATCACTCCAGTTCTTCCTCGCTCGGAGTATTATGTGGGTAAGGAATTTGAGACCAATTCAACAAATATTTTTTGAGTTATCTCGTTAGCATAAAGGATCTGTGGCGGAGGCGGATGCTATTAACCCTGGGTTTGTTGAATGTTGAAGCATTCAAGCTTTTAGGCTGAATGTTTTGGTGACTTTTGGTCGTGAGATCATACTTATGTCGTTGAATCAACAAAACTATTTCTTACTTACAAGCCTCCCCAGTGACGATTTTAGCTAATTTTGCGGTGAATTTGCATTTAGTCGCTGCCGCCAGAGACCTCAATAATGTTTCTTTTCTTTTTTTCTTTTTTTTTTGTGTTCTTCAGATGTTTCAGAATATGCTGAAACATCATTTTCTTGTGCAGATCAACAGAAGCTTCATAAACAAAATAAATTCATCCGACGTTATTCAGGGTTAAGATTCGTTGATATAATGGAATCGTCATCGCTCATAAAATCCCCGACTTTTCAGGAACATAATTATTCAAAAAACTAGTTTGCTTGTCAGTGATGCTCAAAATCTCTTTGATGGATCTTGGATAATTTTCAAATATGATGGCCCGATAGACCGTAGTGCGAGGAAGAACTGGAGTGATTTTGAGAAAGGTCGGTTGCATATAAAAGATGGAGCTTTATCTCCAAACCTCCTAGAACCATCATTATTCGACCGTTGGTCCCATTTAATCCAAATTTGGTGTTTATGAATTGATGAATGAAATGAATGTATTCTGTATAAATCACATTTTACTGTGATAGTTCATATTTTACTCATCTAAGGGAAGCCTTTTTGTGAAAAAATACTGTTTTTCAGATTCAAGTGTAGGAGTTCAATCAGGGGATAGATAGCTTGTACAACGCTGAGGAACGGGGACTTTTCAGGGATACACCCTTTCTGGACCTCAGAGTAGGCCAAGTTAAATTGATTCCTGATCTTTCTAGTAAACATTCTCTGCTGCAGCTTGAAGCTGTAACTTTCTGGTTTGGTTACAGCGTCTTCTCTAAATGCCTCTTGATGTTTTGGTGCTCCGTCAACAAGAGGTTGGGGTTAAATGTGGCGGATTAGGGACACTGTTAGCTTCAATTACACGGTGAGGGAGCATATCTTGAAGCAACATGCGGTTGCCAGGTAACAGGCTGGTTTGTTTTTAAGGCTCAGAGCCGGTTTTAGAAAGGTGTGATTCTCCCGGATGCTCCTGTTTGTCCGACTCACCGCCTCAATCAAGAGCGTTACATGCCGGCTAGAACGGAGTGTATATTTCCTGGAAGTAGATTGAAATAAGTAGGTCTAACCATGAGCTGTAATCATCCTCCTCCTCTTTGGAAAAGCGTCTTTTTTCAGCAGCAGGTGGTTGGACAAGCTGATGCTCTCTTTCTGCGTGTTTTTGTTAGCCTATTAGCATTTTTCTGTGAGGAGCACAGAGAAGAAGGGAGTGGCCGTATGTGTCAGATGATGCATGCAGACTCACGTCTGACCTATAAGTCATAATTACTGCGCTGAGATAATGAAGGTTCTAGCAGGGATAACTGGGGCCACCATTAGCCGGAATGAGGCGGCATATTATATGCTTGTTAATTGATCTTATGTTGACGATGACGCGTAGAGTGGGTTCATCTGGTGTCGACATTAATACTCTTATTAAATGTATATGAAGAGGCGGCTGCTCTTCAAAATGATCCAGCCATTTATTTTTTATTCCGCTTATCTGGAGCCGAGAGGGGAAGAAAAAAATAAAATGAATATATATATCTTCAAAACTATGGCTGGAAGGATAATAAAGCAATTATCAGGTTTCCTGGGGCGTAAAATAAGAATTTCCATTTCTGCCATTTCTTTATTTAGTCAGTATAAAAATAAATATTTCTGCCAGCGTTAATAAACATTGTTGTTTTTCTCGCTTGTGTTGTTGCATACCAGCTGCTCATTTATCACTTAATTTCCTGTAGCTTAATCCAATTAAAACAAAAGTCCTTTTAATTGAACCAGATAACTTCCATTTATTTGTAGCTCGGGTAAGTAGAGTGGCTGTCATCTAATCGCAAGGTTGGTAGTTCAATTCCTGGACTGAAGTCTTACTGTCGTAGGGTCACGCATCTGAGAATTATTTATATATCCACCCTTCTATCCCACTGGACAAGTTTAGGATTATCACCAACGATGTCAGTTTTGAATCCGAGTTATGCTTTTGTGCCCGACAGCAAGCGTATGTCCCCAGTCCTTTTTCCTCGTACAATCAATTCCCCCTGATTGTAGCCCTCAAATGAAATGTCTAATTATTTCCATAGTGTTATCAGTGAAAAAAGCTCCTTATAGTGGGTATCATATGTACTATTAGATCAAGATATGGGTTAACTATGATATAAACAAGAAATATCTTCTTTAGTTATTATGTCCGGGAAACTTTTGGAGGTAAATCTCCCACTAAATCAATCAATCTTTACCAAAATCAATCCAGTCTTTCCTCATACGGAGGTCTACGCGGGCATAACATTTCTGAAATGATCGGGGAAATAGTTTTTGAGTTCTGTACAGAAAAATGTGTTTTTCATGAGAAAAAAAAAGCCAAATAAAACATGATCAACTAAACTGAAATATGAGATAAAAGTCCCCCTATACTTGGAAACTTACGACTGACCTATCCCAAAATCACTCCAGTTCTTCCTCGCACTGAGGTATATGTGGGTATAACATTTGAAAATAATCCCTGGAATACTTTCTGAGTTATCGCGTTAACACAAAGGATCTTCGGCGAGGGTGATGACGATTCCATAACAGTTCCGACTCTTCAGGGATACGATTATTCAAAAAACGAATTTGCTTGTAACTCATTCACATAACTGCAGTGACACCTGGTGGTCCATTAGCGCAACTGCATAGACAAGCTAGGATAAGAAGAAATAGGGATCCGTTTATACACTGTTTGTGCCTCGGCCAAGGAAGGTACTCCTGAGGTGGTGGTGGGGCAACATGGATGGTTAATTATTAATTATCAGGATGGTTAATTATTCAGTAATGAATTGTTAATTATTTCAGATATATGTGACATCTCTAAGTGATGCAACATCATTTCATTTCATGGAATGGGGGTCCATCCTTGATGGTTTCAATGGATGGTTGCAATAGTGTCACGACTTGCTACAACTGCCAACTTATTGACTGTGGGCGTAGAGACCTGAAGGCCCAGGTGGAAAATCCACGTGGAGTGGAGTTGTTGGTGTCTGGCTTTGGCGTTTAGCGTTTTACTTTATTTCCATTCCAAGGCCCCTGACTCAAGGCCTGGTAATATCAGTCAGTGCGTCATGCAGTGGAGTCCGCCTCTTATCCCAGAAAGAAATAAGAACCAGTCACTATGGTGATCCCTCAGTAGACAACATTCTCCAGCCTTTTTTTCAAACACAAATTATTGTTGTTAAAGACCTTGCTATTTCAAGACTGGCATTTCAGAAACACAAAAGGTTAATTTTTACCTCACTGGCATTTCAAAAAAAAAAGAAAGGGAAGAAATAAAATACTGACTTTTCAAAATGTCAAACACCAAATGGAGCCCAGACTGCATCATCCGATAACCCAAAATCTGGCTTCAGTTCCAGACTTTTGGAGTTGTCATATTGTCCGTGTCGGTTCTTTCCAGGTGCTTCAACATCACAGCGTCTAGAAACATGCAGAGATACATGGAGATGTGGGTAAAACAAACAAACATGAATAGTCCAGGATGCACCCAGCCTCTCAAGAGCCTTTTCTTTTTTTTTTACAATGAGATGATTTGATTGAGAAGTCATATGTGGGATTTTGGTATAGGACACTGAGCCACAGCAGTGGCCAAGGACCTCCAAGCCTTGGAGATTGTGGACTATGGAACACAAGGATTGCCCGGATAGCGGAAGCAGATGTTAGCATGGCATCACCCATCGGTATCTTGCTCAACGATGCTACACCAAGGATAGGGAACAACCAACGCTCTAGCTCCTGAACCTGAGCTGCCCTTGTGAGCAGGCTGCTATAAGACCAGATCCAGTCAGAGCTATTGGACCTGGACAGCATGATGGTCGGGTTCTGGCAGCACTTTAGGGAGAATCAGATTAGAGGGCTGACAACAAGATAAAGCTGGTCAAGCTGATCAATGATCCCTGATGACCTCTGCTGTTAACGCCTAAACGCCTAAATATCCATCCACCTCAAACAGCCTTAGATCCATGAACCCGTATGAACAGGAATCAGCACACGGATTACAACCAGGGCTGTCACGCAAATAGACACATTCATCTTATCCAGTGGCTCCAACACAAAAAGAAAGAAAAATTTGGTGGTCATGACTTAAGGCGTGGGAAAAAGGTATCTCAAGGTCACGACTAAATAAGGCGTGGGAACGCGTAAGTATCTCGCAAGATAATTATCTCTTGGCCATGACTTAATAAGACGAGGGAACGACTCATTATGTCGTGGGAACTAGTTATTTAGTCATGGCCACGAGATAATAAGTTGTTGTTTTTTTTCCTTTTCTTCAATGTCACCTGAGGGGCTTCTTAAATGTCCTCTGTCTCAGGGTCTCCCAAATTGTCATGTCCTCTCTGACACGGAGGACATAAACGTTGGAGAAAAGCTGAGACAGAGAATATTGAAGTATGGGAACCACTGATCCAACATCCATGAATGAATCAATGAAAAGGTTCTACAGTCTGTTTTTTTTTCATTGTTCATGTGTGATTCTGGGAAAACCAAACCTAATAAGTTATGGAAAGTGAAAATGAGTCTGCCTCAGAGAGAAACTGTTCAGCACCTTATGACCTTCTTCATGGCTTAATAGAAACAACAGAAGTTTCCACTGAGTCTGAATGATGTCTGCTGTCACACAGAGATAATTGTGATTGGATACTGAGGCCACATGATCCCCAGTCAAGACACCATGACCTGCTCTTACCAGAACAGCATTTGTTGTGGGATTTTGCACACAACTGTTCTTTCACATGGTTGTTTTCAAGAGTGTGTCAGTCCTCTGTTAGTCCTTTGTCCTCCCCCGCTGACTTTGACCTGCAGCCCACCACAATCCATTGAGTTGGTTGATGTGTCACAGGTTCAATGATCCAATGTTCAATCAGGGGAAATATATTTTTCTCAGTAAAACACCCAGTCGATTCAGCCCCTGGGATAACGATCTGTCTAGTAGAGGCGTGATGGTGAATAAATTTCATCATCTTTGGTACGAAAGAAAAGCAATAACCGGTAGACCAGAGATGCAAAGTTCTCTGCAGGTGGTGGGGTCAGACCATTTCTCTCCTCATCCTTCCTGACGGATTTTTCTCCAGTTTTGCTGAGGTACTTGTCTCTGCTGGAAGTATGATGTGGGACCTGCAACCCATTCAGGTGGACCAGGCAGTCCAGCTCCTCCAGGATGGAACATATGTGTTAGCTACGGCAAGAAGTTTGCTGTGTCTCCACGATCAGTTTCAGGAGTGCGGAAGAGATACCGGGAGACATCGGGAACATTAAAAGATCCGATATAGGTAGCATTGAGCCTGAGGAGACAGTTGGACATTCAGTAGCTTCTTAGCACCCGAGCAGTGGACAAGATCAGCCACAATGGCGTGTCAGAGGAGGGTCTTTTTGTGATGATCTCTGGCTTTGTTTAGACTTGGTTTTAAAATGGGTTTCAGGCGATCGGATCACAAGGGGACAGCGAGACACATGGCCATTTTTAGACTTATCGTTTTAAAACGTATCTATTACGTGTCTCTTAATGTGTCCAGCTAACCTCTTGTGTTGAGTTTTCGTTGTTGCCTGCGTCACATCCGCTACGTAGTAATCAGACAAGTCAGTGAAGCGCCACATTTGTCTAGCTAGCTAGCACGGGCTAGCTAACAACTTGGGAGTAGCTAATATACATGTATGGACTATTCCAACTGTCCATACATGTCCCAGTTTCAAGACATTGGTTTCATCTGGAGGCTCTGAATTATTTGACCAAAATTTCCTCAAACCGAAAAAGGCCCAATAAGGTGGGCGTCCTCTGCAACAAGAAGTCTAAGACCACTCTCTATAAGAGTCGCCAAAATAACCAATCCGTCCAGCGCTGCTGATGTACTTTCCTGGCATGCCCTTGTCGGCGACGCATCAGAACACATTAAAGTTTACGTGACAAAAGATATGTGGTCAAATTCGTCGCAGACCACCACATCAAGCGGTTTGAGTGATCGGATCAGAACCCATCTTTGGGGTCGTTGACAATCGTGTTTAGCGACGTATCTCTGTCCACCTGTGATCAGATGGCCCAAAACACATTTGAAATCCAAGTCTAAACAGTGTTGTCTGCGTTGTCCACTCCCCCAGAGGATCTATAGAGGCTTCCGCTCACTGGGGAGGATCTGCTGCAGAGCTACTGCGCCACAAATTGCTGGAAAAGTTAAGGCTGGTTCTGATAGAACGCTGTCAGAACACAAACAAAAACACAAAAAAGGTTCTACACAATATGAGGCAGGTGGTTTTAATCTTGTAAATGTAAATTGTAATTGCCACTAAGGAACCATAAGGAGGATGAGGAGTGATTGTTCAGAGCAACAACGGAGACAGCCTCAAGATATTGGGCCATAATTAATGTCACGCTAATTCACGCTGTCCCGCCGTGACGCGTCAGAGCGACTCGCCAAAAACGGCCTCACGGGTCGGCGTGAGCTCTCCCTATGGGTATCCGTTCCTCGTATTGTTTCCGGGCTCATTTTAAGCTGGTTATCAGACGGCCCATGAGAATGGATGGGTCTTGAACTTTTGCGGCCGTATTGTTCTTTCTTTCAAGGAAACCGGTGTCCCGCGATACCTCGAGGACCATTTCAAGGAATCGGTGCTGATTCATGTGATTTCTGCATAAACAGCCCCGAGCCGCTCGTCACAGGACAACGCCGCTTTCTGTTGTATGCCCTTTGTACAGAGTTCACTCCATTATCAGCTCAGGATCATACCAGCGGCTGTTGAGGGACTTTATTGCCGCGTGATGAGGTCATCCATCCGTCCTTCCCTGCGTCCGTCCACCTGGGAAGGATTTATTGAATGAGAGGAACTAAAGATAGATGCAATTACTGACGGTCGTATCTTAATACTTGAGCTGACGCAAGGAGATTCACACCGTGGTGAGTGTTCAGATCACCGCGGAGCGCACGCATTATATGGAGAGTGATAATGGTTTTATCTCTTATCACTGACATCATTATCCTTTTTTCTTCTTTTTTTTTTAAACAGGACGAGTCACTCGTGCAAAGTGAGAGACTTTCTACCAGCATCATACTTTATAAGATATCGAGTTAGAAAGGGCGCAGATACTGTTCACCAGATCAGCCATAAGATTAAAACCACCCCATGGTGTAGATCCCCATGACTGAGGAGGACGACGTGAAACACTCCAGAACCAACACTCAGAAGAAAAAGTTCTACTTGAGGATGTATCCCAGAAAAAATGGGCTCCTCCAAGGCGACCCTCAAGTTTTGGCATTAAAAATGTGGTGACCACGTACGAGACTTTACTTTGAATTATCATGAAGAGAACTCTGATATAACGTCAACCTGTTAGTAGTTATATTGTAATTGACATAAAGTGAGATCAAGCTCTTCAAACTCTTTTTTTAACCTACATTGTAAAAAATAGGCCGGAATAAATTAATGTGAAAAACATTCAAGTGGAAACAGTTAAGAGACCATGAAATTTAAAATAAAGAATCACTATAGTAGATACGGTAAATGATCTTATT
This sequence comes from Lophius piscatorius, assembly GCA_009660295.1. Lineage (NCBI taxonomy): Eukaryota > Metazoa > Chordata > Actinopteri > Lophiiformes > Lophiidae > Lophius > Lophius piscatorius. Next base: position 32,727 of record VRLP01003520.1, on the reverse strand, counting down.
ACAAAAAAAGAATTTAAATTTAATTTTATATCATTTATTATTCCTTGTCAGAATAAGTGGAATACACAGGATTGTACTTTGATAAAAGAAACGTTTGGTAAAATTAATGAATTAATGAGAAATTCCATAATGTTACAAAACAAGTCATTACCGTAAAAGTATAATTCTGTTTATATGACAGATTTGTCGGGTATAAACTTTCTACAGAAATAAAATGCTACAAAGTTGGCAATTGTGAAATTATACTGTTTTCTAGGTTTGTAAAAAAAAAATAATCAGATTTTATTGTCGACTCTGACACCCGGTTCTGGGGATGATCCAGTCGTCGGGCCAACACAATTTTGTGCTTGTCAAAGTCGCTCTGATCCGATCACTAGCCTGAATTTCCTGCCTCCATCAAATCATCTTCAGTACAAAATGTTCAGTCGCTATATTATGTTACAGAGAGACACTTCCACCAAACTCTAATTGGGTCTATTCTGGTCCAAACCCATCGTCTCAGCGAGAGCCATGGAAGTGGCGTCACCAGTTTCTTCATAATCCTCAAACCAATGGACACACGTGAAAATATCACCTCCTCGTGGAGTAAAAAATACATTTATACACACTGTATATTCACATACATGCAAATACTAATCAATCGGATCAGATGTTCTGGTTCGCATCTTTTTCTCTACTGCCGTAACACGTCCTAATAAGACATATAAGCCAGACTCAGTTGAACAAACGCGGATGTTAATGATGTTAACTGTGTGATTTTGTTGGCTGTTTTTTAACCTTACACTTTTATCACAGCGATCCGATCGATGACTTCCTGCATTTTGATTAATGGCCTCAGCTTTTATGGAAACATCAAGATCGGAGGAACTGCTTCGGTGCTCTTTTGCACTGTGTGACGATCACCTGACAGTTTCTTAGCGCCCATCTTGATCCTCTCCTCCTGCAGGGATCATTCAGAGAGTTTTCCCACATCAAGCCGTTATGTAAGTGGGATTTATTTGGCTGTGGAGCACAGAGACTGCACTGTGCTCCCTTCTCACATCTGTAAGGTGTCACCGGCTACTGAGACGGTAAGTCTGCTCATTTCTCAAAAGAAGTCGCCCGTCCTAGAAAATCTGCCCAGACAATTTCCTTTTCTGCCTATTGACTGGGTCAATAATGAGAGCCAGGGCATTTCCCTCCTGAGAGCTATCAGTCAACTCCTCTGTAACCCGACAGGCGTGGCCTTTATAATGGGATTTTATTGTAGAAGCTTCTCGTATGTCACTCCCACCGTACGAGAAGCAAAAAGAAAATATGACATCATCCCCCGGACCTATCAGGTCCCACATAAATGCCTCTGATGGATCTGTTCGTACAATTGCGTTTGTGTGATTTACTTAACAAACCAGGAAATGTTTGTGTGAACACCTGCTGCCAGATGATTCATAAAACGATATACGGGCCTGCTGGTGTCAGGAAAGCCCTGCCGTTACCTCACCCCTAGATCAAATAGTGACCGAACGCCGTGTCGGCCGGCACATCGCATTACTCAAGTTCCGCTTCATGCAACACGTTGACTGGCGGTTCTGCCCACTTCTCGCCATAAAGGCCACGACAGAACGCCCTCAATCTGCTTCGCTGGAATCCTTAGACCTTTCAGGATCGGGGGGGGGGAGGTTATCTGTCAGTATTGACACGTGATTCGATGATTCATGGAGCTGTGATGTTTCAGTTTTTCTGACCCATCTGGTCCAATCCTGAATCCAAACTGAAGGCAAATCTGCCATACTGAGAACCTCATGTCTCCATCTTCTAGCGTCTGAAGTCATCTCCGCCCATGCTCTCCGGAGTGAGTTTGTCTCACATGTCAGAGTTCGTCCCGCAACGTTTTTCACGAATCAGCCATAATTTTATGGGAACCACCTTCCCTAATTTTTGTGCACGTCTTTCTTTTGCCACCAAACCAGCTCTGATTCTTTTTTCATCAGAACCGTCATTTAATTTCTCAGCAAGATGTGCAACAGAAGCTCATTTTCTGATCAGACAAGACGGGCTAGCCTTCGCCCCCCCATGTGCTTCATGGAGCCTTCGGCACTCATGGCTGTGTTCCCGGCCCCTCCTTAGAACTGGTAACACCTAACAAGGCCTGCAGTTTCGGAGATGTATTGACGGTGGTCTTCTTCCTCTTCTTTGGATTGTTCCCTCTAGGGGTCTCCACAGCAGATCATCTGTTTCCATCTCACCATGTCTTCAACATGTTCCTCAGTCAAACCAACTGCATTTCCTCTCTAGTCACATCCAGAAACCTCCTCTTTTTGTTCTTCAAGAAGAGGCAGCTCCATCTCCAGCATCCACCACCAAATAGATACACTATCCCTCCTCTTCACTGCTCCAACCATCTCAATCTGAGAGATCCCAAGTAATCCTGTCAATCCTCGTCTCTCCCAAAGAACAACATAAAATCTTCAACCCTTTCACCTCTAGCTCTGCCTCCTATCTTTTGGTCAGAGCCTCCGTCCAGAAACCATACAGCAGAGCTTCTCTCACTGATGCTCTGGTGGAGGCACATTTAGTTGTGGACCCTACTCAACAATATCACCTAATCGATGTTTATTTTAAAACATTTAAGGTCAGAAACTGACCTTTGCAGATTTGAGAATTGAATCTGCCATCTTGGTCTCATGGTTTGTATGTGGTATTATTACGTGAGGGAACTGTTTCCTGTTTGCATTCTGTATTTGGGGTCCAGTCATTGATCGGATCTCTGAATTCAACAAAGTAATCGAGTCTAAAGACCTTCCATGAAAATCTTTCCTCTTCTTTTGTTGGGATGGGTGTCCATGGCTTGTTTAGTTTGGTATCCTGTCAGTGTCTCTACTCCTCGCCCCTATGCTTTTACTCTTCGTCGATGACCACTGATGTTTTTCTGGTGAATGAAGACGGCTAGAACATCATGTCTTAAACGTTTTGTAATTGGCTGGTATTTATCAAATACATTATTCTCTGTGAACTTCTTTTAAACCAAATTGTTTCCACAACGTCGGTAAAGTTTGTTAATATTTTGATGCATGAATGTAAGACTTGCGGTGTAAACGGGTCGTTACTTCCAGGGTAAACACAAAGTTATCAGAAGGACCGATTCTAACAAAACGAAGAGTGACGCCTATTCACCCGCACATTCTACCCATGTAGACGAGGTTTTTCACGCACCTTAATCTGCCACGTCTATATAAACTTAACAGTCTTCAGTTAACTTATTTCACAAAACTTTATCGTCTCCTTCTCCGTCTTTCGGCTGTTCCCTTTTGAGGTGGTCACTGCGGATCATCTGTTTCCATCAATAGGTCGGTACCCTGCTGGCTATTTGTTAACCCGGGACCCAACTGATCCAGATTGGAAAATCTTTTTTGAGTTCTGTATATTGATTTGGCACAGGTTTTATGCCTGATGCCCTTCCTGACGTAACACTTCCTATTCATCCCAGCAGGGGACGAGTACTAGACGTTCTCTGTGTGGCTTGATTTCATGAAGTCTTTGCAGGTCGCTTTGTTTTGATGAAACAAATGACTTCCATCACAAATGGGAGTCATGGAGGCAGGAGAAGGGGAAATCTAAAAGTTAGGTTTGGAGTTAAGAGCCAACAAACTACTAAGGTTGTTAGTCATACCAGTAAATGGATGTACTTGTATGACATAACCACAAGTGTTTATATCCACACCTTTTAGCCTGTCTGGTCAAGTTGCTTTTCAGCATTTACCAGCACTAATTTCTGAAATCAAATCTGAAGGATGCAATCAAGTCCTCTCTTGCCCTCGTTCACCCCGACACCAGGAAATAAGTCACATGCTGAAGCTCCGGCTTCTCTCCGCTGTTTCACAATAATTCGACTGTGGCGAGGAAGCCTGGACTGCTGCTGGGAAGATTAACAGCCTGTCAGGGTCAGCTGTGTTTTATGTGACACGGAGGCACGGCGCTCTCCGGAAGGTAATTGTTTAGCAAACAGGGTGACATTGAAGTGTCGTTATGAACCTCAATAAAGTCGTGTAGATAAATCTGAGTCAGCCACAGCGCCGCCTCTTATGTCAAGAGCCGGGTGTTCAAATTCACACAACATGAAGCCAGGCTTGACGACTTTTCAGTCAACGTAGACTTTGATCGCAACTTCATTTGAAATTATATCAAAATCTCAACTTTTGGGTGTCAAAAGTTCAGAATCTTTGTATTCTGATTAAAGTTTTTCAGAAAACAACAACAAAACTGGAAGTGTGTAAAAGGTAAACAGGAGACGTAAAATGAAGATAATCATATTGACAGACGCAACTAGAGTGACTTATGGGATATAGGGTATATATGAGAGCAGCTCCGCTGGATGGTTTAGAGACGGTGGTTCTGAGCAGAAGACAGGAGGAAGAGATGAAGATGTTCAGATGTTCTCTGGGAGTGAGGAGGAAGGACAGGATTAGAAAGGAGACATCAGAGGGACAGTCCATATAGAATTCATATGTATATCATTTTGTTTGTTTCGTTCCAGTTATAAAGCAATGAAATGCTTACAGGCTCATGATTTGATGTGGCCTCATCTTTACACTTTCATATAACCATAACTCTGTACAATCAACATTTCAATTCTCAGCTGTTATTAGCTGTGGAGGACTAGAGAAGCAAGAAATCCCTTTCGGAAGCTCTTTCTTCAGATTCGAAATGTGTAAAATGCCAAACGAAGCAGGGTGACGGCGCATGTCAGACAATGTGGAAGACAAATTAGTCGACCAGGGCCGTGTGAAATTCTCAATTCCTGGAGAGGATTTCCGATCAGTCATCCAGAGAGATGGCGAGAGAGACCAAGCCGCTGTCTGATTGGAAAACTCCAGCTGCAGCGTCGTGAAGGTCACACGTCCTCTCTCAAAGTCGTGGGCGATTCTTATTCATCGGATTCTCACACTGACGTATTTCCTCACTTGCCACAACCTCGGAAACAACTCTCCGCTGCTAACTTCATCTGAGTCAGCAGCATCGGCAGTGTTCATGTGTATTTCTCAGTACACCATCTTCTTCTTTTTGTCTGTCGGTTGTTTCCTTCCCGGGTTGTCAGAGCGGATCCCCTCTTTCCATCCGTAGGCCAGAACCCAGCCGACTAACTCTACTGGTGATGTTGTTTGTTAACCTTGGCCCCGACCGATATGGATTGGTAACCAGTTTTGTGTTACGCGTATTGATCGGGCATATGTTTTACGCCGGATGCCCTACCTGACGCAACCCTCCCCATTTATCCGGGCTTTGGACCGGCACAAGAGGTACACCGGCTTGGGACCCCTTTGTGGCTTGGTTAGCAAGGTCAATTAAATAAGGCAAGGTGAAATAAACAGCAATAAAATAGATGAATTAATAAAGTAACATGTGTTATAAAGAAAAAAGTCACTTGAACTGAGTCTGAGTTTAGTAACCTGATAGCAGAAGGAACGGAGGATTCGGAGTTTGGGTTAGTCCTCCTCAGAGGTACGGTGAACTCGGAAAATATTCTTTGCGTTCTTTAGTACTTGACTCTCCCAGCGGGAACACAAGTCTCTATGCTGGACTCCGACGATCTTGAACCAGACCTTAACGATGATTTCAGGCTGTGTTTGTCATGGATAGACAGCAAATGCAAGAAAAAGATAAAAGACTTTCACTAAATGAACATTAAATGTATCCTGAGATCTTCTCACGGACATTGAGAGAGTTCCTCCTCCTCATCAGACGGGTTCTCCGTTGTCTTCGTTTGACACTAGACTCAGCGTTCATATCGAACTTAAGATGACAATTAAACATTTGTGTTAACCAAATATATGTGTTCTGTGTTAACACGTTTATGCACCACAAATGGGATTTTAATCACTAAATGCTTTCTTTTGTAGTTGTTGCATTTTTCTAGCGGTGCTGCAGCCCGGTGTCTCCACACCACGTGTTTCCGGCGTCTTCACATTTCCTGCGCCAGGCGTCTCCGCGCCACGTGCCTTCAGCGCCTCCACACCTCGTGCGCCCTACCTTCCAGCAGCGGCCGATCAGAGGCTGTTCTGAAGTGAAGTTACGAGAGAACTGAGGGCAATAAAGTATGAGTTGGCTGAAAACAGCCCCTCAATAAAACATAATAATAATAACGATAATACATATCTAATAATAGCAAAATAATTCATTTCATTTCCATTCCTCGTGTCCCTTTTTATAACCGATGCATCACCTTCACTGGAGTATGGCGCCAGCGTTTGCCTCAAACGTTTGGAGGATGGGGTCGAGGTCCGGGGCCAACACGAGCATCTGCTTGCTGGGGCAATAACACAGTCTTCGTTTGTTCCACGCTGTGTAGCAAAGGATAAGCCCTCACAATTTTGCACGACTCTTTGGGCTTGTGGAGCAGAATTCCTCCTGAGGCATCAAGAAAAGGTTTGTTTTTTAAATCATCCTCCTTGTGTTTTTTTCTGTTCAGCCTTACTAATCACAACCTCTTCACAACGGTCTGTGGCTGCTTTGAGAAGTTGTGCGAGGATGACTCCATGATGAATAAACAAGACCACTTAAAAGTGTTGGTATTTCATGCAGCAGGTGACACTAATGTCATAAAGCCAACATGTGGGACGAAAGTTCAGATTTCTAACACCTAGTACAACTACATTCGCACCGATTGTAATATTCTTGCCTGATCACTGATCGCAGATTTTGGTAAAGTCTGAAAAACTAATACCGATGTTGGCCTATTCCAATTTTATTTTTTTCTGTAAAGTTTTAAAACCATAATGAGTAATGTGTTTTAAGTGCTCTTATTTTGAAGAATTACAGTGCAAGTAAGGCTGGTAGACATTGTGTATGTATTCTGACTTGTTGAAGTTAATTTACCCTGCTGTGTTCCTTGAAAACCAATTGTATGACATTACACCTTGAAAATAAAACTTTGTACGCCTCGTTCAGTCCATTGTTTGTTTTAAATATGTTTGTTTGTTTCAAGGACTTCAGGGCTCGCACTTTTTTCCCAGTGGCTTTAGCCGCTCTGCTAACGTTAGGTTCTTAACTTGGCCTTCCGGCGCCGATCCATGGGTGATCCTCGAACAAGAACCTTTTGTAACGATCTGATGATGGCATCCGTGGTACAAATTCCACGAGTGCCCGAACCTGAACAAGTGCTTTCATTTTCATTTGCATCATTTGATCGTCGTTGTGTAAGGTTTGTGGTGAAAAGCAGCAGTAGATCCGGCTGAGCAGCCGTGAGATTCTATATAACATCCTTTACACAGAAAACCGTTCCTGTGATGTAGCCTGATTTATTTAATTTTTGCTGCAAACTTCTCACCATCTCCAAGAGAGGCTTTGGTTGATCCAGCTACAAACCTGAACCCCTAGTTTAAACCTAATGTTTTACCGTCTGCTGCACTCACTGTGCCTTCTCTCATCTCTCTGGGACATAAAAGCTCTTCTAAGGAAGAGTGTTCCTTGTTCCTTGATGAGTGTTTAAATGTAGTGGATAGTTTTATCACCATCTGTCCCTATTAAATAAAAGAAAAGCCAGTTTTATCTGTATTCACAGTTGGGTTATGTAACAATCGGACTTGAGTGGGCAGGTGGTCTTGATGATATCCTCCACATGGTCATGGCGGCTTCAAACCTTGTAACGCTTCATAAGGTAGTTAAATGTTACACGGCTAGAGTTTAGCTGTTGAAACAATCTGCAGAGCAACTGCAACTACAGCAACTACAGCAACTACTGCAACTACAGCAACTACTGCAACTACAGCAACTACAGCTCACCACAAATATCATCAGGAAGCTTTTGTTCGGTGACTTACGGGCAAACGCGCCCGTCAGTTTATAGTTTATATACATGTATACTGAATTTATATATTGAATCTCTGTTCTTATGAAGATGTAGAAACAATGAATCTTTTTAGTGACAGAACCTGAGGAGAGAGCAGAAGGATGGAGCTTCAGAACACGTGTGTGTGTGTGTGTGTGTGTGTGTGTGTGTGTGTGTGTGTGTGTGTGTGTGTGTGTGTGTGTGTGTGTGTGTGTGTGTGTGTGTGTGTGTGTGTGTGTGTGAATTTATGTAACGGTTCTCGGTTCCGTCTTCAGTGGCAGGAATTATCCGTCATCTGCCAGGCTGCCTCCTCCACACTCTCAACCCCTACCAGATCATATCTTGCTCTTCGTATCGCAACAACATCCAACCGCTCCTTCTCAAAGCTTCATGTTCCGATTGCATCTTGGAGACCATCTTCAATGTGTGCGAGTACAAACAAAATAAAAGGTGTAAAAGATTTTTCTTTGTGCTTCTATCCCTGCATGTGCAGTACTGAATGAGAAATCTTTACATTATTCTCTGCATGCTTCTTTGCTCAAGGACACGATGACATGTTGGCTGCAGAGGAAGACCAGGGATTTTTGAAACCCCAAACATCCCAACTGGGCAACAATCGCTCCAAAATTATTCCTATGACTATTATTTTGGTGCCTGGGTGTGCAGCTCTCAGCTGACTGACTTAATATTCAGTTTTCTTTTACGGACTTTTATTTAGCATCCATCTTTTACGGCATATGTGCAGATTTATACAGAAAAATGTGCTGCTTGATTATGATTATTCTCATCTGCTTTATTCACAAGTCAGAAAAGACTTCTTTTTTTTTTCCGCAAAAATTGCAACAACTGTCAAAATATCAGAAGAAACAATTAGAAAATTGCTCTATCTGTGACCCTGGCAACGTGGCTATGATGACTGATGACTGATTTGTTAAACAGTTCATTCCAATGGTAGCCGTGGCAACATGGAATGTGCTTCACGCTCCAGGTTCATACAGTGAAACAGTCCAGCTTAAAAGACATTACTACATCTGTTGCCATCAAAAAAGACATCAAAGCCACCACTGTTTCTCAGAGCCAGAAAGATGCAGACTTTCTGGGTCCTGCTCAGTCTATATAGGAAGTTAAGTTAAGATCAGATAAGGGACAATGCCTTGGGCAGAAATGCAGTCGTACATCGCATGAATCTGCGTGCTTGATGTGTGGGATTCTTATTTGCCTGGTAGGTATTAGTTGGCTTTATGTTAACTTGCAACTAGCTTCAAAACAGCCCCTTTAGTTTTTAACATGGACCTTCAGACAGAGACTATGGCTTCTGTCAAAGGATCTCAAAGAACGCCATGACTCAGTGGTACGTAAAATAAGTCTGAATTTTCAGAAACACATGCTCTGAAATCCTCAAATAGTTTTCTTTGTTCATGTAAGCGGAGAAAAATCTTAAAAATATCCAATTTTCTTTCAAGTTGCAGTGTGTAAGATTAAGTGGTATCTAGTGGTAAACCAGTTGTGGCGCACCACTGCAGCGGAAATGTGCCCAGCATCCCTCCAGAGGCCCAGTTGAAACAATAGACGGCCGGCATCAACTTATTCATCATCTTTTTGTTCTTTTTCATGGGTGTTTCTTTGTCAACTTCTCAGCCACTTCATCCCAAAGAGTCCTGTCTAAAGGCAGAGTTCAGTCCGTCCATTCAGGCAACTGTGCAAACACGGCAGCAAAACATGGCAGGAGTGCGTGCAAGAGGACACGCCCCCACCGGAGATCCGCTAAGAAAAAGTCTTGCATAACGTTTGCATGTAGCAATTCTTATGCCCAGCTGATTACAGCTTATTATAGTCAGTTTGTAGAGAAGATACCTCTACATTTTACAAATGTCACCTTTAATGTTTTTGCAAATCTGCTACAACAAAATCACTGAAAGCTAAATGCATTTTTTTCAATCACTTTATCCCCCAGCCATGTCAAAGAGCAGCCCCCCCCACCCCCAACACCCAATCACCCCCTCCAGCTCCTGCACATTAACGTTTCCATCGTCAACCTCTTCTCTGCTGCACAGTTGTGCCGTCCTTGGAGACTTCCCTGTACAAACACAGCCCACTCCCCCCACCATCTCTATTTCAACCCCCCCCAACCCCCCTACGGTTTCACACCGTTGAGCATGCCGCGTGTAGCTCCCACTCACTGGCTGCAGAAGCACTAACATATCTTCAGTTCTGAGCCGTGCAGATTCAAACACGCGGCGCCGGCATCGTTGACACGGAGGCTGTGTCCGCTGCCAAAGGCTCACGTTGTGGACAAGCGTTGACAGGAAAGAAGGGGGAGGAAGGCTTCCTGCACCTCTCGCTCACACCGGACTCAAGGTAAAGGATCCGTATTCCTCTATTGAGTGACGGGGCGTTATGTAACTCTGCTGTTGACTCCGAGCTGCAGGCTTTATGAGGGTGTCTGATCCGTGCTGCTGTAATCCCCGCTGATGATGGCGGCGATGGGAAACACTGTCAACGGCTATTGCTGCAGGAAAACTCAGAACTCAACAGAAGTGTTCTGCTGAGGCTGTTAACCGTTAACAATGTGTGTGGATGCATGTCCACATTTCTAGCTAAGTGATTCCTCATTCATGCATGCGTTCAGTAGCGTTTCCTGCCTGCGCTGCTGGAGATCAGCTCGCACCCTCCCACCGCCCATCCCTCCCTCTGTGCCCGGAGCTGTGAGCGCTTCAGTCCAGTGAATGTCACTCATGAGGACAATCAGAACATGAAGTGGGCCTCCACACAAGAGCCACCTGAGGCTGAGGTGTTGAGTTACGTGGTTCTGTTTAGGAAACATTCCTGAAGATTCCTCCATTAATGTCTGAGTTACTGCCAGCCTCTAAATCTACCAACAACTTCAACAAACTCTCTGAGTATCTCTGAGATACTCTGTAGCCGCGCGTTTCCTGCGCCTTCCACTTCAGTGTCTCTGATCAGTCCACTGAATCCCCAGCTTCGCCCACCCCAAAAAGAAAAAAATCAAAGAAATCAAAAGATTAAAGGTAGCAATAGCAACATTCTTATGTATTATTTTTAACAATACATAAGAATTATTTTTATTTTATTTTATTGTAAATGCTAACTATGTCCTGATAAAATTTCATGTAAATGCATCCTGTAGTTTTTCCGTAATCCGTCTCACAAACAAACATACGAATAGACGACTATCATGACAGTTAATGAATCAATCGATTATTGAAACGATGACTCGGGTAAAAATAAGTAGAAATAAAAATAAATTCAAATTACTAAATGGCTCATATTTTGCCATTAGCTTCTGAATTTAGCTTCAGCTTGTTTCAGGCACATATCAACTAAAAACCAAAAACGAGAAAGATGAATTCTTCTTTCCAAAATATGTCTTTTAATAAATGTTACTTCTTTTATAACAGACTATTAAAACAAACAGGTCACTATACCAACAATGTATTGGTTGAACTGGTATTTAATCCTTTCATGTTGCTATAATAATGAAAATAATATATTATTATATAATACATAATAAAGAAAAAATACAGCAGTTTCTCTGGAATCAAATCAAACATCCTTGTAAATTTAGGAACATAAACAAGCGCTAAAAAAAACAATCAATGCTTTGTGTATTCTCCAGTCGACAACTCTGATTTTTAACGTGTGGACACATTTGTGACGGGAAGAGTCTCAAAGAGTTTCATAATAGTTATTTGGTTCTCTCGACCTCATTGACAATTCACAATTCCATTTCAAAATGGGCACGCCTTTTAACCCTTAGCTAGCCAGCTAACTAAGTAGTGTAGCGAGACAAGTCGTCATTGTCTACAGCGCCACTGTCCGATGACGTCACCGACTAATCGAGTTTTAAATTCACCCACAGGCTAATTTCACAATCGATTTTGGTCTATTACGTTGATTCGTGGTTCCGGCCCTACACGTCACATAACCATCTTAGAAGATAAGATTCCTTCTATCGGGCTATAATGCGGGACTTCCAGAATTATTGGACTGACTTCAAAATGTTCTGAATGCGTAGCAGTTGGAGACGTTGTGGGAATTTTCTTAAAAATGTGGTCAGCCTTAACGCTGAAGGTCAGACAGCCGTCAGGAGATGTACCGGGATATTCAAAATCAACAGCAAGTGGGCAGCAGAAGCCGCCCGGCTCAGTGTTCTGAGTCAACACAGTCTGAAATCCTTCTAAAGAGCAATGCTTTCAGTCGTCGGAGCCTTGGGCCCCGAAGCAGCGCTGCGTTCTGCATTGCAAAGTAAATCCCTGGAACAAACCGATTACATAAATGGCTGAAGGCATGATGAGCGATGAAAGGCACGAAGCCGGTCTGTAGCACAGAACGGAACAAGAGTGCAGGTCTGGATTTAAATAGATCCGTGCACCTACTTCACAAAACTACATCCGGGCCTCTACCTAAATATAACCAGTTCTACAACCCAGATTCAATTTGATTACATTTGAAGAGTGTGATTACGTTTGTTGTGCCGAAGGCTTCAGGGTTTATCCATCGGAGCTCCTTTTGTCCTTAAGTCATAAAACAATAAATTAACTTATTGATACATACATTCAGCAGGCTTGCGGCTGGCACTAAAACCCCTCTAGCTTTAGCCGCCCTGCTAAGGCGAGCCTCTTTCCTTTGGATATGTTCCTCGGGGTTATTAAATGTGAAATCCGTGATTTTTCAAGGTTGTTCCTCCACAGCTTCTTTTGTCCTTACAGCTGTTATAAATTGCGAGCTTTGTGTTTTTCTGGTTACTTGTGAGATGTTCGGAGCCATGGTGGCTCATGCTCTGTGTACGTGTACGCCGCATGCATAACCGGGGACTTGATGGCCATTGGCCCATCAAGTCCGGTCATATCCCATTATGTGTAATAATAGCCTACAGTAGATATCAAGCTCTAATTTTATCTCCTAACAGAACCCAAGTCATCGTGTCCTCAATGTCCTGAACACCAGCGTGCTTTAAATAGACCTCATCAGGCGGAGTGACAATCTGGCAAAGCACCCAATCACACACTTAGCAACCAATCAGGAGCCTCGTTTGACCTGCCTTCAACCGGCAGATATGAGTTCAGACGCGTTTAACGACAGTCGGTTTCGTTATTTTTCATGTTGAAAGAAGAGAGATGTACAAAGATGGAAAAATTTGATTTCCTTGTGGAATGAGATGTTTAGGAATCTAGACCATATTTGTCAGACAGCAAAGTTCTCATCCCTCGGTCCTGGGTCCAATGTTTAAGATTGGTTCTTTTCTTGGTTTCAGCTCTGAAATTCTGATAATTATAGATTCAAGTGAAAATTTCTGTCACGTTTCATAATCAGGCACTTTCTCCGTTTCATCTCTTCACAAATTAAGAACAGAATTGTGTGTAAAAACCTTCTGACGAGTCCAACGATCAAATCCCGTGTGTGATAGACCAGATCACAGCATTAAAACAGTGAACCCAGTTTCTGCCGAAAGTTCTGTCCTGAAACTCGGACTGTTTCAGTTTGGTGTCCGTCTTTCCGTTTGCTCAAAACAATGACAGGGATTGTTGTATCTTATTTTCCGATTTTCTTTTTGATATGAAGAAACTGAAAACAATCACTGGAATCTGCAGGTTCTGAAGTGTAAATGGCTCAAGAGAACCCGGAGAGATCCCGGTCCGATAACCTTTATTAGAGCAGCACTCTCGATATTTTTTAAAGCATTGCTACGTTCATCACGTTGCCATATCTCTTGGTTACGTCTCACATCTACCCCCATTTGGTCCGAACTTTCCACACATTCAGTTTGATTCACAGAGAATCGCAGGCATTAAATCGCCTTCAGACCTGGTTCTGGTTCAGATAGCTGGGTTTTGATCTTACAAAAACAGGCAGCCTCAATCCAGATCAAACTGATCCGATGTCGTTTGTTCTTCTTCTGGATGGTTTGAACTTCCTGACCAATTATTACAGGATGTTACCGCACTCTACCATCGCCGGTAAAAGGAAGGAAGTAGAGGTACAAATGGGAGATGGAAGTAGTGGAAGATGATCTCTTGAGGTGTGAGGGTAGGATCTGATGAAGAACTCAAATCAGCTGGACAATAAAAACACTAACTTTGAAATTTCTAAGAGAATGGGATTGCATTTAAAAATAGGACTACCGAATATAAAATGTGGGTTCTAGGACTTATATTTACATTTTGATTCTTCTTATTAGTTTATAATATAGTAAAAATGATTTTAAGGTTCACTCATCCATTCATTCATCATCCGTACCCGTTTATCCTGTTCAGGATTGCTGGGGCCGGAGTACCTACGGGGTATGCAGACAAATGAATGAGCTGAAACTTCTTTCATTTTCATTGGTAGAAACCGGTTACTGTTTATTATGACTCCGACCCAATCTGCCCCAAATCCAGTCCCTTATTCCAAAACCAGCTGCAAACAGGTTTTCTACACCGAGTACAGAAACAGGCCACCGGTTGTCAAACTGAACCCGTTTATGTCGTTTCTGCAGACATGAATTAGAAAAATGACCCACGTTGAGGAAAATTTGATCTATTTCCACGGATGTTGTTTCTGCTCACTATTGTCCGCTGTGATATGTTCTGATTCACTTTAATACAGTGGCCAAAAATGATGGAGGCCGTTGAAAGAAAACTGGAGATCATTTCTCACAATATGTGACTTATAATACTGGCCATGGAGTAATATTAATAAATATTTCACCCTGTTTGTCAGGTCAAATTGGCATCAGAACACCTGCAGTTTTATTTGTAAAGCGGAGGGCCGATCTTTTTCAGGCTAACAAACAACCTGCAGGTACAGATTTCGTACAGTGTCCCTATGCAGCTTTAGCTGTGCATTTCTATTATTCAAAATAAATAGAGTAGGGCCTGAATGGCGTAGGAGTGACGTTAATCTTATCGCACCTGATTGTACCTGTCTCAGCAGGAAGTAGATGGAAATAGTGTCATGCTTTAAATCACAAAATGCATGGATGTATCCCTGGATGATCTTTAAGCCCTTTGAAGTGCTCAGGCGTCATCGCAGGAGACATGGACTAGAGATACAATGCAAAAACAGCCATGATAGAAAGAGTAGTAGAATAGTTTATCAGGTTTTTGTTGGAAAGGACATGGGAGGACTTTCCATGTAGGAAAGTTGGACGTCAGAGAGAGAGTTTGACTGCGGGATATGTCTACTAGTGGGAGCTTTAAGCAAATATTCTAAAATACTATAACCTTTGACTTTGACATAAAAATTGAGTTTTATTGAAAACAAACATTACGTGGAGTAAAAAACTAAATGGCAAAAAACTACACAAGAGCCCGGATTTGGGCTGTTGGTTAAAACAAGCAAAAAAGTCTTGCCACATTATATTGAGGACAAATATGCTCAAATGTAATAACCAGTAAACGCCGCTACACACTCCTATACTTTGAGCGGGGAATTTTCTGGACTAAATCTTAGACTTTTCAGTCTAAGATTTAGACTGAAACAGACATCATTCCATCATATTCCTGTTCTTCTCCAGTAAAAAACATCAAAGGAACAAGGCACAACAGTGCCCAAGGTTTATGAAAAATTAATTGATATTTAAGTTATTGCAAACCTCTAAATCTACTGACAACTCCAACAAACTCTCTGAGTATCTCTTAAATACTGGGTTGAATCCTGCGCCTTCCACTTCAGTGTCTCTGTTCAGCCGACTGAGCCCCCAGCTCCTCCCTCAAAGGAACAACACAGGAACACAGGCATCGATAATGGACAGCATCAGGAGACCTTAATTGTTGCCTCACTATTTCAAATAGTTTTTCTTTTTCATTTTAAATGCTGCTACGTGTTTCACGTAACGTCACATGAATCTAACTCGTCCTATGCTGTGGTCCACGTCAGTATATCCCCAAAAAGTCCCCAATCCCTTGCATTGTACAAGCAATCCCTCTGACTTGGGTTAATATTGTATTATGGGCTGACTTGTGTTACATTTTAGAGTGTAGTATGTGTTTTAAATTATTACTATTATAATTCAGCAAAAGCGTAATCGGGGGAAAAGGACTGAAAATAAGCTAGTGGCTAGAAGTTTATTGGTTTCATTTTACCCAAAAGGTGACAATGCCTACATATATCATATATGACAGATGAACTAATGCAATAAAAAAAAAGTAT
This sequence comes from Lophius piscatorius, assembly GCA_009660295.1. NCBI lineage: Eukaryota > Metazoa > Chordata > Actinopteri > Lophiiformes > Lophiidae > Lophius > Lophius piscatorius. The sequence continues at coordinate 16,769 of VRLP01003520.1, read as the reverse complement.
TAAAGCAGCGAGCAGCGTTGAATGGCCCCTCGGACAAGGACGCCCGTCAGTTCTTACACCAAAGAACAGTTCTGACAAACGAACAAGACCATCTGTACTTGACATGAGTATCAAACACTCAAGTCAGGACCAAAATAAATCTAGGTTCAACTAAACATGTACCGTCCTTTGAAACTGTCATCCTGAATCAGAGAGATAATGACAGTGTAATTTTACAAATACGTTAGTCTTCCATAACAACTTTTGATTTTATATTTGTAATAAAGTAAACAGAATCTTGAGCCAGATTAATAACTGATGATGGCCTTTATTATTTTTTAATATACATATCATTTGTCAACACACTGAGAATGATGACATGGGCAAACCGGAGCACTCGGAGAAAACCCAACTCAAACTTCACTCAGTTTGAGTCGTTAGTGTCGTTGACGCTTGGATTGATGCTTTCATGACTCGTTGGTGTCAGGTGACATTAATGCATGCTTGTCTAGCCTTGCTGAGGTCATGTTGACTCACAGACTCCTCCTTCTCCGGGTACGCCTTCTCCTCCTGTAGACAGGACGCCTGGTTCTCCTCACACGCCTTGTTCTCCTCCTCCTCCTTGGTGTCCTGGTGGAACGCCTTCTCCTTCTGGGCATGTCTCAGAGTCTTAGGAGTGTCTTAGGAGAGGCGCCCTGAAGAAGTTTACAACTGTTCCACCCAAATGGGCAGAGAGTTAATGGCACGAGTTTAATTTATAACTCCTCCTGATGATCCAGTCTTCGATCACAGCACAAACATGTCTGGGATCAAAGCGACTTCTCTGGCTGACTAGACTGGGATCAAAGTGACTTGTCCCGATGACTGGACTGGATCAAAGCACATGAAGTCACTGATAAAAGCAGCTGCCAGGGATTGGATCCAAATAGCTACAACTATTGACTGGACTCGGATCAAAAAGCTTTGCCATGCAGACTGGACTGAGAACAAAGCAATCTAACTAATTCTGTCCCATATAGAAGAATCCTTGTAGATGACCATTTTCAAAATTGCTAGGTATTTGATAGAGATAATAAAAGAGTTTGTACGAATTGTTGGTAGAATCAGAGGTTGGCAAAAATTTGGACATTAATGGAGACAATCTGCATGAATTTTTCCCAAACTTTGGTACTTCTCTGTATTTTTCTTTGATGTTTTTTACTGGAGAGGAAACAGGAAATGATGCAACACTGTCTGTTAAGATGAGCACATGAACAGGACAGAGGAAGAAACAAAGTAGGTTTTGGCCCGTGGCAGAAGTTTGTGCTTTCTGAGTGTTTTTTCTAGTAAAGCATTGAGATAATATTGTTTTAATTGTGAGTCAGACAGTAAGGCCTCCAGCAGGAAGTTGTTGAATAAGGTGGACATAACAAAAATGGTCACATGATTCAATCTGGCTGACCTGTTGAGGTGCGGTCATAGCTTCAGGAAATCATTTTGTACTTCTAGATGTGATTTACCTGCCGACTGAATTTCAGTCATGTAGGGAGTGTCACCAGCTGGTGAACCATTTGCACACTCTACATAGAGCACACGTGTACTCTACAGTCATATTTACATGATTGTTTTTATGCTTTTAACTTGGTTTTGTGTATATGTGTATTCCAAACCGCTGCTGCAACAAGTGAATTTTTCATTCTGGGATCGATAAAGAATGTTTAAGACTAAGTTTAATGACCACACCCACATGGCCCTGACCACGCCCACATTGCCATGTCTTTACTGCATGTACTTAAAATAGACTGAGGTCATGTGACTCAGCTGGGTGTAGCTAAGGGGACTCTGACCATCACCTTTTTTTTCATTGTGTGAATTTGGCGACGTACAAATACGTTTTCGTTCCTTAGATCTACTTTATGTTCATTAGTCATTAGGTGGGTAACCATGGGCCCCCTTTATTCTGAATAAAATTGGAATAGAAGCCTAATCAGAATAAAAACGCTCCATGTAAACACCTATTCCGAATAAGAACACCCTTTTCGTTTGAAATTTCATTCCTTTGCATGCATATAGAATAAACCTTTCAGAATACGCGATCAAAAGATGACTGCAGGACGTAAAGCGTGGATTGGAATACTTCCTGGTCAGCATGTGTCCGCTGGCCCAACTCACGTGCATAATGTCGGTATTTAATAATTCTTCCATGGTGGAGGTAATAAATTCACGGAAATAACAATACCATCTATCTTAATTACAGACATGAGTATTATTATAGTGTTACGCCAAGACCGAAATGAAACCGGACTAAACCTAATAGTTTTTCTGGATTGGTTATATTGACCAGACTCTTCATTTCTTATTTGCAATAAAGTACAAAGATGTTCAAGCTGGATTGGCCGCAGATAACAATCTTTAAGATTTTTCATGCACAAATCCAGGAGAATGTTGACACATAGTAGTAGTAGTAGAATATTCGGTGTCCTACTAGCTGCATACTCGAATACAGTTGCACAATGTCTGCATACAGCTTCGGTACGCTCAACGTCTTTGTCTGTCTGTGACTGCAAAACTGAAGGGATCCGACGCAGTAGGCTTCAATGATCCGTGAGGGTCTTCAAACTCTGCTTGAAAGCCGTTGCTATGACGATGAGCCTGTTGCCTTTACTGAACGACTAACATCCGGTCCTTCGCTTGAGTTGACTGTCGAAGTTGTGTCCCGTAAGCAGAAAAATAAGTTCTGTCCGTCTGAGTTGGTCTTGCTATGTTAAATAATAGTTTTTATAGCTATAGGTTTGACATGGACTGTCATAACTTCATCAGATCAGTATTTAAGGAAAAAAGAAGAGCCTTTGATAACCAGATGGACGAGCTCTACCTGCAGATTTCTATCCCTAAATAAGACAGTGGGCCCATGTTTTCTTATCCATGGCAAATTTAAAAATGTGCTGTTCTTTACTCTGCATTCATTCTGAGACACAGTTCAGGCTGTGTTAAGTCTTATTTAGACAAGCTATGACTCAGATAACATGACACCCTAGGTTTTCTGATTTAAGACTTGAGTGACAAGAGCACTATGGTCTTACACTTGTGTGTATTTGAGCCTATCATCTTCTAAATGGAGAAAATCAATCAATCTTTATTTATATAGCGCCTATTCACAACAACAAGGTACTTTCCAGAAAGAGCAGGTCTAGACCAAACTCTTTATAGCGGTCAGCCTAGAACCATGAGTCACAACTTTGTCCCAAAATATATAGGCAAACTCGGAATCAAGACAATTTTACAGAATTCCAATTCAGGACATTACGTAACTCAAACTACACTTAACACAAAATGCAAACAGCTATTCTGACACCTGACGCCTCTTTGACAAAGTAAGATGCCCCACAAATAAAAAATGACTGACACTGGCCCCGTAAAATCAACCTAAAATCTCTTTTATGGGGAAAAATTGATAAAATAATGGACTAAAATAAAATACATAAAATAGTTTTTTAGCACCACATGGAAACGACACATAAATATTGCAAAATCTACAGAAACGGTCCTTCCTTCAGTCAGAGACACTTAACTGACTGACTGACTGGAATCTACATTCATAATTGACTGTAAATAATAAGATACAATAAAAACAGAAAAAGCACTGGAGGGAAAAGCTCCATCATGGCATAAAGGTACCCATGGTTTATGGTTTCAAATATATGCAAATTTCCTTATTCATTTATATTTTATCTTAAATAATAAAGTGACTGAGTGAACAACCAAAACAAGTCGAACCAGGATGAATGAACTCAAGAACGAACTATCATTAACTATAGAAAGACATTTTTATCAAAGAAAACATGTTTCTTTGCAGTGTTACACAGCAGTACTACCATTTGCTAATTATATACTGTATTATATGTAGTTATGTAAAAAGTAGAAATATATTTATTGGAAGCAATTCAAAGAGCAAAGTTGTAACAATTAAAAGTGTTTCATAATGATGCTTTATTGTTTTTTTATCCATATATTTTTAATATAAAAACTTTTTTTTTTTCTTAAGTTGGTGAAGTAGACACAGCAGACTTTTATTGGTTGGTTCGTTCTGATCGGACACTCTTCAGTGGACCTTAAATCCATCAGTACCAGCTGGAGCTGCTGATTTCTTTTCATGGTCCTTTGCGTGGGATTCTTCACAGATATAGAACGGTCTTTGTTATTTTTCATGCACATATCAGTGATCCACACACGGAGAATGTTGACACGGACGAACCGGAGAACTCGGAGAAAACCAAACTGAAACCTCAGTCCGTTTGGGTCGTTAGTGTTGTTGACGGTTAGACTGTCGCTTTCATGACTCGTTGGTGTCAGTAGGACTTAGTTCCTTCTTATCTTGCCTGGTTCAAGTCATGCTGACTCACAGCCTTCTTCTTCTGCGGATACGCCTTCTCCTCCTGTAGACAGGACGCCTGGTTCTCCTCACACGCCTGGTTCTCCTCCTCCTCCTTGGTGTCCTCGCGGAACGCCTTCTCCTTCTTGCCATGTCTCAGAGTCTTAGGAGAGGCTCCCTGAAAAACTATTCTATTGTTTTACCCAAATGGGCAGAGACTGAATGGCACATGTTTTATTTATAGCTCCTCACGATGATCCAGTCTTTGATCACAGCACCGACGGGACTCTGATCAAAGTGGCTTGGACCACTGACGGGATTTGGATTAAAGCAGCTTGCCCTGCTGACATGATTGATCAAAGTGGCATGTCCTGTTGAAGGGATTTCTGATCAAAGTGGCTTGCCCCACTGACGAGACTGGGATCAAAATGGCTTACCCTACTGACAGGATTGGGATCAAAGCAGCTTGCCCCACTGATGGGATTGGGATCAAAGTGGCCTGCTCCACTGATGAAATTCGGACCAAAGCTGCGTGGGTCGCCGACGGTACTGGGACCAAAATGGCTTGTACCACTGACAATATTCTGATCAAAGCTCTTTTTCAGTGTGTCGGTTTGCAAAGCACACATACTTTCATCATCCCCTTTCCCTTTGTACTACTGTTGTTTTTTGCCCATGGTGTCATATGGCTTTTAATGTTTTACAGAGTTTTCTGATGTCTTTAAGGATGTATCATGTGTTTTAAAGTTGTCAGTTTTACTCAGCATAAGCCTAACCAGGGACAAGGACTGCAAATAAGCTACTGCAAGTTCTCTTCAATACAGTAAATCAGTTTCATTTTATACAAAATGTGACAAGGCTTACATGAATCATAACTCTCAAATAAACTCGTGCAACAAAAAACAAACTCAGTTTTCAAAAACAAGCCTTGGATGACCATTGACCTGAAAGAACTTCCTAGTAAAAAGAAACAACCTTTCAAGTTTGGGGGCAGAGAAGAAATCTGGAGCAACCTGAGGGACAAACTGAGACAGAGCAGAGATGCAGGAGGATGCTCCCTTCCACCAGCACCCTCCTACACCTGACGACTGGCTAGGCGAAGAAACACCTGGAGAGACTGTACCATAGGAATACCTCTTCAACCTGAGCCTGGTGAAGATTTCGGTGCAACGGAAGGCATCCTGCCTGTTCCTTTTCTAAAGAAGAAGTCACTACCAGCCCTCAATGGCGATCGACCCATCACCCTCACATCCCATGTGATGAATGTATTGGAGAGGCTGGTTCTCGCCCACCTAAGACCGCCAGTGAAAACATCACTGGAACCATCGCGGTGAAGAGTAGTATAGGAGCGCCACTGGGGTCTGTTCTGCCTCCTTTCCTCTTCACCTTGAACACCTCAGACTTCCAGTACAATACCGGGTCATGCCACCTGCAGAAGTTTTCAGACAACTCTGCATTAGTGGTGTGTATAAAAGATGAACAGGTGTACAGAGCAGAGATAGGCAGTATTGTGGAGGGGTCTGGAAGAAATCCTCTACTACTGAATGTGGCTGAAACCATAGAAATGGTCCGACAACCACACAACCACCTTGTATTCCGGGGGAGAACGTTGCGGTGGTTGTCTGTGTAGATTCTGTGAATGCGGCGGATGCAATCCTGATTGGTCACAATGGTTGAGAATTACAAATACCTGGGGTTGCTTCAACAAGAGGCTGAACTGGCAGATCAACACTGAGGCTGTCTACAAGAATGTGGAATAGCAAACTACTTCCTGAGGAAGCCGAGATCATTCAACGCATGCAGAAAAATCCTGGCGATCTTCTACCAGACTGTCCTTGCCAGTGCTCTTGTCTATGCTGTAGTGTGCTGGGGAGCAGCATAGGAGCCAGAGACACCAACAGACTAAATAAACTGACTAAGGAGGCCGGCTCCGTTATTGGCTGCAAATTGGTTAGTTAGTGGTTGAGAGAAGGACAAAATGTTGTCCATCATGGATAATCCTGAACATCCTCTCTTAACTTAACTTGTACTGTCTTGTGACAAAAAATACTTCTTCTGAATTGGCCTAGCATGTCCTCCACCCCTGGCGTAGGTATAACAAGACAATCTGAATTACTCTATAACAGACAGGAATATCAAATTTTCAGTCAAACACCAAAATAAAACCGCCCACTGGTACAAGCCCCTTTGATCAGAGTCTGGGCAAGCCACTTCCATACTAGTCCCATAAGTGGGGCTAGTGGATCCTAGCTTTGATCTTAGTCTCCTCATCGAGGAAAGCTGCTTTGATCCTCGTCCAATCTGTGATGTCATCAAAAGGATGACATCATAAGGATTATTATGAGGAGTTATAAAAAGAACTCCCGCCTTTCACTCTCTGCCCATTGGGTGAAACAATTGGAACCTTTTTCAGCGACCCCCTGACAAGATACTCTGAGAAATGGCCAGAAGGACAAGGCGTACCCCTACCCCAACACCAGAGAGGAGGAGAACCAGGCGTGTGAGGAGAACCAGGCAAACTGTCTCCAAAAAAAGAACCAAGCGTGCCAGGAGAAGAAGGAAGAAGTCCGTCAGCATGGCTTGAACCATGCGAGACAAACAGGCATCAAGCCATACGATGCCAACCAGACATCAAGACACCAATCCAACCATCAACACTAACGACTCAAACGGACTGAGGTTTGAGTGGGGTTTTCGCCGAGCACTCCGGTTTGCCCATGTCAACATTCTCAGTTTGTTGATCACTGATTTGTGCGTGAAAAATAATAAAGATCATTATCTGTGATTAATACAACTTGAATATCTGCATAATTATTCAAATATAAAGTTAAAGGTTTAGGTAGTATTGACAATTTATGTTATTTATAACTTTATAAATGTAATTTATCTAACTAATTCAGATAGAATTCTTTGTTTGTAGATGGGTAATATAATTTTTATTTTCTTCTTGGACTGAAACTTTGATACTCATGTCTGCAAGAAAAACTAAGGGTCTTATAAGTTTCTCTTATTTGACTAGGACTATAACTGTAAGCATTCATATATTTTAGATGTTGTGAAACTAATACACTGTACATAGGACTTCCAGACGAGCGTTATTTTCAGTCTTTGTCTCCGGTTTGGCTTTTGCTAAGTTAAAAACTGACCATACTTTAGAACTCTGAAACATTTAATACAACACTCAACATTAAAGAAAATAGTAAGCAGATATTATACCTACTGTATTGGCTACAGAATAAGAATTGTTTGGAAACCAAAAAAAGACCAATCGGTAACAAAAAAGATGTGGAAACAACGAAAACTAATTATAATGATTAAGTAATTGTTAATTAATGGCACAATAAAGGAAGTCAAAGCGACTCAGAAACTATGTCTGCTTTGTGAACTGAGAACGGTCAGTAGGGTAAACTCATTTTGTCCAAGTTGGAATGCCCTCAGTTGACAAAGTCCCTTTTGCTTTGGTCCAAGTTCCATCCATAAGGCAAGCTGATTTGGTCTGAATCCCATCTGCAGCTGGAGCCGCTTTGATCCCACTTCGGTCAGTGGAACAATCCGCTTTGATCCGAGCTCATCTTTGTTGTGATCAAAAGACTAGATCATCCCGAGGAGTTATAAATCAAACTTGTGCCGTTCACTCTCTGCCCATTTGGGTGAATCAATTAGAAACTTCTTCAGGGAGCCTCTCCTAAGACTCTGAGACATGGCCAGAAGGAGAAGACGTACCGCCAGGACACCAAGGAGGAGGAGGAGAACAAGGCGTGTGAGGAGAACCAGGCGTCCTGTCTACAGGAGGAGAAGGCGTACCCGCAGAAGAAGAAGGCTGTGAGCCAGCAGGACTTGAACCAGGCTAGACAAGAAGGAACTAATCCCAGTCCACCTGACCCCAACGAGTCATGACAGCATCAATCCAACCGAAAACGACTCTAACAACTCAAACTGAGTGACGTTTGAGTTTGGTTTTCTCCGAGTTCTCCTGTTTACCCATGTCAACACTCTCATTGTGTGGATCACTGAAATATGCATGAAAAATAATAAATATATCATTGATTATTCCGGCTAAAGACGTGTGTATTATTATTGTATAATTATGAAAATAAAAGCCTTGTTAATATTGAAGAGTAATGTATTTAATTATAAAAAGATTACACCGTAAATAGAGAAAGCACTAAGAGAGCACAAACCTCTGCCAAGTACCAAACCTTTCTTCCTCTCTCATCCTCTTCATGTGTTCTATTTTTATCCTCCACACTACTACATTTTGAGCGGGGAGATTTTATTCAAGAGTGTACACAATGTCTGTTTAACATTTAGACTCAATCATTGTTGCGTTAGTCCGTGTTCTTCTCCAGTACAAAACATCAAAGGAACAAGACACAGCAGTAAACTAGGATTAGGAAAAAATGAATGCCGGTTTCTCCTTTAATGTCCGAGTTATTGCCAGCCTCTAAATCTACCAACAACTCAAACAAACTCTGAGTATCTCTAAAATACTCCGTAGGCGACTGGAAGTCAACTCTTGCGCCTTCCACTTCAGCATCTCTGTTCAGCCCATTGAGTAGGCAGTTCCACCCCCAAAGGAACATCAAAAAATAATCAGTTAATCAGTTCATAATCAAATAACTTTGTTCACAGATAGACCAACAAACGGTTATGAAAACATAACCTCCTTGATATGTTATGTATCGTTCTTGTTTCTCATAGAACAAAACAGGTCTAATTTAATGCATTTCTATTTCAGCGTTGGCCTGAGATTTGATACTCATGTATGACAATAATACATACGGCCTTGTTAATATGATTATTTATCTTTTTATTGTACTGGTTTACTTAACAGGGGTGATACATGTAGGTATTGTCACATTCTGGAAAAAATGAACTCGATCCACTGAATATAATTCTTTTAGCCGTACCTTATTATCGGTCGTTAGCTCTGGTTTAGCGTTTGCTGAGTAAAATGGACAGTATTCTTAAGAACTTTAAAACAAACAATAGTGTATAAAACACAGAAAAACAACATTTTCAAACGTAGAATAAAATATGGTAAGAACATAATACAGCCAAAAGCAGGAAAAGCTGCTTTGATCAGAGTCCCATCAGTGGGGAAAGTTGCTTTGATCCTGGTCCAGTCAGTGGAGGAAGTTGCTTTGAACTGAGTCCTGTCGCTGCTGTGATCAAAAGACTGCATCGTCAACCGGAGCTATAAATTAAACTCCTGCCATTCACTCGCTGCCCATTGGGTAAAACAATAGGAAACTTTTTCAGCAAGCCTCTGCAAAGACACTCTGAGACATGGCCAGAAGGACAAGGCGTGACCCCAGCCCGACACCAGAGAGGAAGAAAACCAAGCGTGGGAGGAAAACCAAGCACCCTGCTTCCAAAAAAAGAACCAGACGTACCAGGAGAAAAAGGAAGCAGAGAGTCAGCATGGCTTGAACCAGGCTAGAGAAGCAGGCATGAAGTCCACCTGACAACCAACCAGTCAAGAAAGCATCAATCCAACCGTCAACAACACTAACGACTCAAACTGAGTGAAGTTTGGGTGGGGTTTTCTCAGAGTGCTCCGGTTTGCCCATGTTAACATTTTCAGTGTGTGGATCACTGATTTGTGCATGAAAAATAATAAAAAACAAAAAGTTATCTTTGAACAATTTGACTCAGTGATCTGTGTACGATATTTCAAATATACAATTATGTGTTTCTTTTTTTTTGATGCATACTGCATTTACTTTAAAAAAAACAAGGTAACTATCTCACTAGTTCAGAAAGAGTCTTAAGGATAATACAGGTTAATGTGATCCAGTTTAGTTTTGGTCTTTGATAGTCATGTAAGTTATACATATGGGTTTGTTAGTCTTATTTTTTAATGTACTACTTTTTCAAAAGAGATAATACGTTTAAGAAACATCAGATTTTGGATCAGAGGAAAAAACACATCAGTAATGGACCGACGCACTGTATGTAATGTTTCTATATACATAAATATCAATATAATACAACACGGTCAGGTATGATACAATTGAAATGATAACAAACAGACCCATTACGAGACAAAAACTGTAGCTATAACAAAGATCAAAAGTAAAAACATTGACTAAGAAGGTACAGCAGTATGCCAGGTTTAGGAAAAAGCCTTGCAGATTTCTCCATTAACTTCTGTGTTATTGCCAGCCTCTAAATCTACCGACAACTCCGACAGACTCTGAGTATCTGTAAAATACTATGTAGCCGCTCGTCTCCTGCGCCTTCTACTTCAGCGTTTCTGTTCAGCCCACTGAGATCCCTGCTCTACCCACAAAGGAAATTCAAAGGAATCAATGAAACAAGGCAATAATTCAAGAGAGCACCACATTTAGACGTTTCTTCTCAATAGGGTATTACTCTATTACCACTGCCAAGAAAGGAGCTTCTGTTCAACCGTGTTTGTTTGTTTGTTTGTTGATTAGTCTGTTAGCAAGAATACGGAAAAACTAATGAAGGATTTGCATGAACTTTTACCCAGGGGGAGGTTTTGCTATATCTTAGAGATGATTAAATGTTAAATAAAATCCATTCATAAGCCGTTGGGCGTTGTGACATCACAATGTCGGTAGGCGCTCACTTGAAGCTTCTTCTATTATTGAGGCCTTTGTTCCTTTGATGTTCCTTTTGGGGAACATAGAGGTGCACCGATCGATTGACCAGCCGAAGGATAAGCGGCAGGAGGTTTATTTTGATATGAGCGGTGAAGGAGGAACGTATCAAGTTTCAATAAGCTAGCATAGGCTATCTGTTTTGTATCTATGCTGTTAAATAGAGTTTTAAAACATTCAAGGAAAAATAATCTCAATCGCCTAAAATCAGTATGGGCCGGTCAGACTTTATTCAAATAGGTGCTTGGCCAAGAAAATTGCAATCGGTGCTCCTTTTGTTATATCTCCAAAAAGTCTAGGATATTATGGAATCGTCACCGAGGATCCTTCATTTTGACATGATAACTCAATAACTATCTCAAGGATCATTTTCAAATATTTTGCCCACATAGACCTTAATGTGAGCAAGAACTGGATTGAAATTGGGAAAGGTTGGTTGTATGTTTCCAAATTTGATGGAAGCTTGTAGGAATGTTATTAGTCATAATTAAGCAAATTTGTCCAAATTCAGTTCATAGGAATAGAATTGATGAGTTCTATTATGTAAAAAATCCTATTTTACTCAGTAGAGGTAGTTTTTCTACTACAAATACCGTTATTCAGAAATGACATCTTAAACATTAATCTGAATTAGTCCACATTTGGTGCACATGAATTGACTCAAGGAAATCTATCTTATATAAGTCATGTTTCACTCTAATAACTCATATTTGACCCCCTAGGGGAGTTTTTTTTGTTTTTACAAAAAATACTGTGGAAATAATTTCACATTTAATTTGAGGAGTTAAATAAAGGGGATTGCTTTTTTAATGAAGGGGAGTGGGAACTTTTCATGGATATGCCTTTGCTGTCGGGGATGACAGGGTGGGTCTAGTTTGTTGAGCTTCTCTGAAGATATAGAGGCTGATAATAACCTCCGTCCATGGTGGAGGCAATGACCATGAAGGAGAGTTAGGGATTAAAAACGTAAATGTACTTTGCAAACTTTCACACCGTGAAAAAACAGACTTTGGTCCAAGTCCCATCAGCGATAAAAGTCGCTTTGATCCCATTCCCGTTAGTAGGGCAAGTCACTTTGATCCCTCTTCCGTTAGCAGGGTAAGCCAATTTGGAACAGAGCACCATCAGTGGGGCAAGTCGCTTTGATCCCAGAACCATCAGCGGGTCAAGTCGCTTTGATCCCAGTACCATCAGCGGGTCAAGCCGCTTTGATCCCTGTACCATCAGCGGGTCAAGCCGCTTTGATTCCGTCCCTTCTGTGCTGTCATCAAAAGACTGGATCATCGTTAAGAGTTATAAATATAACTCCTGTCGTTCACTCTCTGCCCCTTTGGGTGAAACGATTGGAATCTTTGTTAGCGAGCCACTGCTAAGACACTCTGAGACATGGCCAGAAGGAGAAGGCGTGAGCCCAGCCCGACACCAGAGAAGAAGAAAACCAAGCGTGGCAGGAAAACCAGGCACCCTGCTTCCAAAAAAAGGACCAGACGTACCAGGAGAAAAAGGAAGCAGTCAACAAGCAAGCCATGAGACACGCTAGAGAAAAGGGGATAAAGCCCACCTGAACGCCAACCAGTCCTGAAAGCATCAATACAACCGTCAACAACACAGACAACTCAAACTGAGTGGGGTTTTCTCTGAGCGCTCCGGTCTGCCCATGTCAACATTCTCAGTGTGTGGATCACTGATTTGTGCATAAAAATAATAAAAAATGTATCAGTGATCAATCTGGCTCCAAGATCTGTGTGCTATATTACTAATATAAAGTTTGTCATCTTTGCAAGAGTATAACATTTATTTGAAAAAGATACACAATTATCTCACTAATACAAGAAAACAGTCAATAGTAATACTCCAATATAGTTTTAGTTTTGGGCTTGGCTCAAACTTTTCTTTATTTACATATTTATGTAAATAAATCAAGTATTGCTAGTTTGTTTTTGCTTTTCTTGTACTACTTTATTTAAGAGGAGCAAACATGTAATCATTGTAACATTTGAAGAAAATGAAAAAAATAACATATAAGGTACTCTAAAAGACATAAAACAACTCTGTAAAACATAATTCAACATGGTCAGGACGTGATAGAATTCTAATTCAAGTATGGAAACAAACAAAAGACCATACAGAGACAAAACAACAGGAGTTAAAATAACTATGGCTAAAACCAACAACAACGAACAATGACTAACAAAAGCCATAAAAGTGGATGAAGGGAGGAAGATGGTATGTCTTTAGCAAACTCTCACATGAAAAAAAAGCTTTGGTCACAGTCTAGTAAGCCGTGGAAGCCCCGTGGATCACAGTCCCATCAGGGAGGTAAACCACTTCCTAACCGGGATCCGGGAGCAAGACAAGTGGCTTTGATCCGAGTCTTGTCGGTGGGGCAGGTTGCTTTGACCCCAGCTCCTTCAGTTGGAGCGAGCCGCTTTGATCCAAGTCCATCCTTGTTAAGATCAAAAGAGTAGATAATCAAGAAGAGTTATAAATTAAACTTGTGCCGTTCGCTCTCTGCCCATCTGGGTGAAAGATTAGAAACTTCTTCAGGGAGCCTCTCCTAAGATTCTGAGACATGGCCAGAAGGAGAAGGCGTACCGCCAGGACACCAAGGAGAAGGAGGAGAACCAGGCGTGTGAGGAGAACCAGGCGTCCTGTCTACAGGAGGAGAAGGCGTACCCGGAGAAGAAGGAGGCTGTGAGTCAGCAGGACTTGAACCAGGCTAGACAAGAAGGAACTAAGTCCACCTGACACCAACCAGTCAAGAAAGCGACAATCCAACCGTCAACAACACTAACGACTCAAACTGAGTGAGGTTTGAGTTGGGTTTTCTCCTGGTGCTCCGGTTTGCCCATGTCAACATTCTCAATGTGTGGATCACGGATTTGTGCATCAAAAATAATAAAGACTTTTTATCTGTGATGAATCCGGGTTGAAGATTTTGTGTATGTACTATGTTACAAATATAAAAATAAATTCTTTTTATTACAAAAGCATAATACTTTTATTGAAAAACAAATTTCAAGGTCAATTCAGAAAATATGTTTAATTTTCAAAGGCAAATACAAGTATAGTTTAATCTAGGTAAATGTTGGTCTTGGCCTAAGAGTCATACTCTTGTGCATATGGTCCTTTAAAATTATTATATTTATTTTCTTTGCCGTGCCCTGAAAAGCTTCCACTGCTTCCGAGGTGGTAAAACACGTGAATGAGGAAACAACATCGAAGGACACCGTTTTTCATCCGGTGCCATTTGGAATTTCTGAACCTTATTCACAAACTCAGTGGTATTTGTGAATGCCATGAAGAAGCGTCTCAGATTAGAGGTGAAACAAAGGATTTGCAGGAACAAAGGCATCAATAAAAGATAGTTTGAAGATGGTATCCTGATAAATTGTAATGTCACAACCCCAAACGGCTTATTTGATATTTTACATCAAATGCTGAAAAACACATTAAGTCAACAAATTGAATAATCTGGAGTATAAACCAAAACTCTAACACTGGGTAAAATCTCACGCAAATCCGTTCCATAGGTTTTCTGTACTTTGGCTGAAACTCCCGTGAAACTAAATCCTCCTTTCCTGGCAGAAGAAATATAAAAGTATATTCAGAGACAAAATGTACAATAGTTAAAACAACAACGGCTAAAATCAATGACCATAAAGGAGAACGAGGGGAAGAAAGAAAGTATGTGTGATTTGAGAACTATCACACAGTGATCAAAGTAACTTGCCCCAATGACGGGACTGTGATCAAAGCATTTTTTTCAGAATCTCATCAGCGGATCTAGCCGCTTTGATCAAACTCCCTTCTGTGGAGCAAGCCGCTTTGATCAAACTTTCGTCAGTGGTGAAAGTCGCTTTGATCCATGTCCGATAAGCGGAGCAAGTTCCTTTGATAAAAGTCTGGTCAGCCAAGCAAGCCACTGTGATCCAAGTCCATCAGCAGGGAAAACTGCTTTGATCAATGCTTGGTCAGCGAACAAGCCGCTTTGATCCCAATACAGACAGCGGGGCAAGCCGCTTTGATCAGAGTCCTGTTGGTGCATTGATCAAAGAACTGGATCTATAAATCAAACTTGTGCCATTCACTGTCTGCCCATTTGGGTGAAACAATTGAAAACCTATTCTGGGCGCCTCTCCTAAGACACTCCTAAGACACTCCCAGACATGGCCAGAAGGAGAAGGCGTTCCGCCAGGACACCAAGGAGGAGGAGGAGGACCAGGCGTGTGAGGAGAATCAGGCGTCCTGTCTACAGGAGAAGGAGGCGTACCCGGAGAAGGAGGCTGTGAGTCAGCATGACTTGAGCCAGGGTAGACAAGAAGGAACTAAGTCCAACAACCACCAAGTAATGAAAGCATCAATCCAAGCGTCAACAACACTAACTACTCAAACTGAGTGAAATTTGAGGAAAAATAATGAAGACTTTTATGGGTGATGAATCCAGATCGAATGACCACAAAATGAAATCAGCAGCTCGTGCTGGTAGTGCTGGATTTAAGGTCTACTGAAGAATTTCTGAAACGAACAAATCGACGAATAAAACTCTGATAGTTTTTCTTTGTGTACATTGTCCTTAATGCAGGCTGTGGTAATCCTTGGAAACTGAATCTAGGGTAGATAAACTTCTGTTTAGACTTAAAGACATTTCACCTCTCATCAAGTTGGGTTAAAAAATAAAAACTGGATATTGATTTGGGAGAGGAGCTGGGGGCTCAGTGGGCTGAGCAGAGTAGCTGAAGTGAAAGGTGCACACGACCAGTAGCTACAGACTATTTTAGAGATACTTAGAGTTTGTTGGAATCATTGGCAAATTTAAAGGCTGGCAATTCCTTAACTTATGAAACAATTTAAGAACATTTGTTATTAATATGTTATAAATATTATGTAGTTGGATGTCAATCCTATAATTCCAAGAAAAAATATTCTTTATTTAAATGTCACCAATTAATTTGGAGGCTTACTTGTCTTAAAACATTTAAACAGTCATATCATCAAGGAGATTCAGGCCTTTATTCAGGTTTTTGATATATTTAATTTCTTCATTAATATTCACATTTAAAAAAAAATCTTTCTAGCAATCTTCATCCATTCAAGATCAGAAAAATCGCCAAAAATCCTATTTGTTACGTCCTTCACACATTCATCGATTCAGATCCTTCACGCTTTCACACAGAAACACCATTCAACATTTAAAATGCTTACACCACCTTTGTCTTTAACATGATTATTGAACTGTACGATACGTTTTGTATCATTTTACGGTTCTTCCTCCGTATGACCTTAGAATGACTTCTTGGTATTGCTATACTGTCATCATTCCACATATAGAGCCTGAAGGTTGGGCCAGAGCCTCAGATGTTTTTGCTATTTTTCCTGTCCGCCACCAAACCAAAGGTGTTCAGTGACTCAGCTGATTCACATGAACCCATTAATCTATTTATAGAACATATAGTAAAGGCAGCGCAACAGGGTGTGGTCAGAGCTGTGTGGGCGTCGCCAAAGGGCTCACTAGCTCCACATGAAGAGCAGCAGGTTAGATTCAGGTAAATCAGTACTAGAAGTATTAAATGGTTTCCTGTAGACATGTCACATGATACAACAGCCACTTTCGACCACATCCACACCTTATTCAGCAAGATCTTGATAAAGGGGTACCTGTTTGGATCCCAATAAAATATGATCTCAATGCTGTATAATATGGGTGATCGGGCCTTCTGTTCTGCTGCCCCTCGTCTGTGGAATGCCCTCCCTGACCATCTCAGGGCTCCACAGACGACTGACGCATTTAAAAAAGGACTTAAAACTTT